>APFE031371270.1:98035-111222 GCA_000404065.3 Pinus taeda
GGCAAGCAACGGAGGAGATTTGAACCTGTGATTGATTCAGATCTGAGCTAGTTTGTGTGTAACAGGTGGAGATAGTACTGAGTACTTGCGAGGAGTATTGTACTATGTATTTTTACATGTTCTCAATCAATATAATATACATATAGTTGGGGGTTTTTAGTTGTATGCTTTGATTTCCTCTTGATATACTGTGTTGATATGTGTGATTGATGTTTCAATGTGCGCATGCGATTGATGTTTTAATTCTGCAAATTGATGATCAACGTAGAGGAGGTTATGTATTATGCATGCATTCTGTAAATAGTGTATAATCAGGATAATCTCTATGAATAAGTGTTATATTATTCAAAATTTCTACACCTTTGGAGCTAAAAGCTCCTCTTCTGGTTGTATATGAATCTCTCTCTCAAGAGAGCATCTCATTGCTTTCTTCTCATTAAAATTTACATCCCTTTGCACAACTGTCATTCTCAAGGAAGGTATGTACACTTGGTAATTGTGTGGAGTTTTGGTGTAACCCACAAAAACTCCCAACTCTGTTTTCAACTCAAGTTTCTTCTTCGAATCGTTGGAGACATGGCAGTAAATAGAGGCTCCAAAAATTCTGAAATGAGACACGTCCGAATTTCTCCCCGAGAAAGCCTTCTTTGGTGTATTCATACCAAGATCCAATGAAGACTCAAGTTCTGCAAGTAGATTGTTATGTTACATGCCTCTGCCTACAAAGTTAGTGACAGGCCTTGGTCATGTAGCATATCTCTCATAGCTCCCATAATTCTCTAGTTCTTCCTCTCATCTACCCCATTATGCTATGGGTTAGGGGGTTCTTTAAGCTCTCTTCAAATTCCTTCTTTTGCACAAAAATCCTTGAAGTCATTCGAAACATACTCACCTCCATTGTCGCTCTTGAGCACCTTCACCTTCTTTCCGGTCTCTTTCTCAACTAGTGCCTTGAATTCTACAAACTTTGAGAATGCCTCATTCTTCTTCTTCATGAAGAAGATCCATCACTTCCTTTAGAATCATCAAAAATAATAATATCGTACCTATGTGTTAAACACACACATGGTAGCAACCGAATATGAAATATAAACAGAAGAGTACACTTATTATTAACAAATGATGTAATTTATAGCACATGGTGTGACCCTTGGATTCATATTCCAAGTGGTCTCTTGGACTCCTTTTGGTTGTTTAGCTTCCACACCAACCCTTAGAGGATTAGGTGTCCAACATTCCCCCCCTTAATCTGAATTGTTGTGTATGAGTCCAAGAAGAGATCTGTAATACAAAACGTGCAAAAATGCATGGCAGCACTAGGTTGAATGTGCTCTCTGAAATGTTGGTATAAAGGGCAGTGGTTTAAGGATGACCACCAACACTAGAACAATTAGTGCAGTTCCCATAACTCTTCCAAGTTTGGCATGAAGCTCAGGTCTTCTGCTAGAGTAAGTGCTTCTGATGTTTTGAAGAGGGAAACCTTCAACCATGAAAGGGAGGTCTCACCCCTCATAAAAGGGATAACTTCAACCTAAAAAGGGAAGTCTCAACTTATGATGGTTTAAGGATGAACAAAAACTCTAGAATGCTTAATGCCATTGTTGGAACTCTTCCAAAACTGGAAAAAATTTGAAGTCTTCTGCTATAGGAAGTGTCCCCAATTCTTTGAAGAGGTGTCACAAACTGAAGGCATGCTTAGGGGAATCTTTGTCTCTAGCTACAACTCTAAATTTGGTATGGCAGGTTGTGGCTCAGGCTCGCTTGATGTGGCTTTGAAGCTTGTAGATGATCATCATTTCCCCCCCTGTCAAATACAAGGTGAGATGGTGGAGAAAACTCAACTGTAAGGCTGTTCAATACTCTAGAACATGTTCTGATATGTGACTGGGATATCTTCTTGGCTGTTGATGCCCATTTCCAAGAAGCAATCCATCCAAGATGAATCTTTGATACTGCAGGAGGTTTGTTTTTGAAGCATATGTTTGAAGAATGATTGGTTTTATGACAATGTTTACATGGATGAAGATCAAAACAGTGATCTTTCATATGGTCAACTCGGTCATAGTGTTGGAATTTCACAATTTGTTGTTATGGAAGAGGGGCAGAATCTAAAACAGCGGAAGGTGAACTGTCATGAGGAGCAGGTGAAGACGAACCATCCTGAAGAAATCCAACACTTTGAAATTGGATTGGTTTGGAGTAGTCTAGAATATGAAAGGGCACGTCCTTGTCATATCCAAGACCACTTATGTGTTTGTTGTGGACAAGCTCTTCCCAAGGTCTGATGACTGACTTGGGAAGTGCAGACTGAATTTATGCATCTGCATGTACAAATGCTGCTTCATTGGGTACTAGATCTGAATGAACTATAACATTATTGACTTGCTATTGATGGGTTGTTGTCTCAATGTCCTGAACAAAAATAGGTTCAGAATGACAACTCCATTGTTGTAATTCTGCTTCTTGTAGCTGAGATTCAAGCTGCAAAAAATCAATGTTTTCCTGTGCATTTTGCAGACAGGTTTTGATGTCAAAGAGAGTGTCTTTGTTGACCTTCACCGTGTCTTCAACAGTAGACAACAGTAATGTGCTCAATAGCTCTAAAAAATCATTGATTCTGGCCATTGTCTCAACAAAAATGAAGACCTCAAAGGATTTCAAATAGAAATGCACCATTGTTCTTTAAACTTCTTTTATTATGGCTTCAATTGATAAAATAAATCCCAAGAGATAGAGGCGGAGCCGGGCCCAAAATAGTAAAAAAAATTCTGATATATTTCTGCAATTATCTCCAAAATAACGTTGTAATTTGACTTTATATGTTTCAATGATTTAAATAACAGCCATGCACCAACCATGCATCAATCTTGGCAACTTGCAATAGATTCAACGCACAAAGAATGGTGATACCTGGAAAACACATTGCTCATGCAAAAATGAATTTTCTCTAATTCACTTGAGAATTTAACTTCCAACAAGGAAACAAGCAATTCAGGCCTCAAAAAGATATGTTCTTGTACCAACGTTGAATCGAATTAAGAAAATACACCAATTCGATCCACTAGTTGATCATATTAAATCACCATGTTGCTGGTGTTAATCCACCTTGAGGTAGTTTTATGGGCTAAGTTTTCTCTCCATGTATATGCATTCATTAGGACTTGAATGCAATTCCTCTACAAAGAAAGGGACAGTTTCCACTATAAATAAAGGGACAATTCCACACAAAGTAGCTTAATTATCTATAGACCAGTTGATAAGAGCGCTCCAACACAGTCTTTGTTTCCCCTCTGTTTTCCCTGAGCCATTCTCCACATGGACAATGAAAGAGAAAAAATGATAATATCTTTTATACAATAGACCTATATTCTTACGCTGCCAACGAACAATGATAATGGATTTTATACAAAATTTATCCAATAGTCTTTCTCGAGGACCGATTTGTCACAGTGGGCGTGAGTGGAATGGATCTTTGGTAATTAAAGGCACATTAATTGAAATATGTGTTGGATTCAGTCATACATGCATTGGAAATGCAATATAAACAGATTCATGATACCTGGTTTTCACTGTGGAGCATTTCCATTGCTGCGCCCAATCATCCAACAACATGAGGGCAGTTGTTCCATTCCTGCGCCATCTGATCCTTAGACCCATTAATACCAGACAATGCAGATGCCTTCACACCGTCAAAGCCTCTTAAATGACCATAGAGATCTCAAAACTCCATACAAACTATAGCGCGTGCGCAAAAATTCTATGCATTAGGTACTCTTTGTTGTCAAGAGAGCGAACAACTGTTGAGGTTGTGGAAGAATACCTCACTTGACTGCAACAGATGAAACTAGGAGTAGCGTGATCATTTTGGATGAATGACGATCCTCCTGTAGGTGTTAGTGCAGATCTGTGGAGGATAGTCTTATACGAGAGACTATAACTTGTCAATATTAACGATATGACAGTGATAATGGTTCCTCAACTTGTGGAAATGTCTCATACCAACCTTACCAAAGTAGATGGGACAATGTTATACATGGGCGCAATGGAGTAGCGTATACATGTTCACATGAAATGCAGGTTTATAGGCTGGTTTGTGTTGGCCTTTCAACAAATCTCGAATCTCCAGCACACGAATTTGTTTCGACATTCTCAGTAGCCACTATTCAGTGTTTGGCTCAAACATGGGCAAAATAAGGGGAGCGTATGCATATCAGGAGCAAGAGCAGCATATGCATATAAGGAGTAGAGATGGTTAACGCAAAGCCGAGACAATATTTGTATGGGCCATCATTTGTATGGTTAACACAAACCAACTAGTAGACTCTGGTATGACAACTGGTGGGGAGAGCGATAGGTTGAGCCTTAGGTTGAGAATGGCAGGTGGGTTCTACAGAGTTGACAGACTCTTAAAATACCCAGGCCTCTATTTTCAAATTGTTGGAATGTACGTTACATCCAAAATTGCAGAACTGATAGTTATATGAATGTAGAGAAGTTACAAAGCAGATATATAAGACATGTGACCTTACATATGAGGGAAAAAACACTAGTTTTTCTATATCAGCACAATGAGCAGAGGTACAGGACTGGCATGTAAGAAATGCCACAGAAAACAATTGCTCATATAAGGAATTACACATGGAGATCACCACGCATAGAGACATTCAAAACATTTAGAATTCCTTCAACCTGCGTACAGATAGACAACGCAAGGAAAATCAATTTTCCATTACATCACGTGGATATATATGCCTTCTAACGTTTTGTATTTCCGTGAACTTTGCTTAGACTTCAAGCTCAACGCCAACGCATGAATCAATCAACTAGCAATATCATTGCACCTAGATTTCACGACCCACATAACATTAACAGTCAATGCATAGGTCTAGTGAAAGAAACACAACAAAAAGCCACAAGAAAACAGTGGTTCAAATATGAGCAGGGCCATAATTCGCCCGCTCTGATACCATGCTAAACACACACATGGCAGCAATAGAATTTGAAAGATTAACAGGAGAGTACACTTATTATTAACAAATTATATACATTTATAGTACATGGTACGACCCTTGGATTCATATTCCAAGTGGTCCCTTGGACTCCTTTTGGTTGTTCATCTTCCACACCAACCCTTAGAGGATTAGGTGTCCAACACTATGTTTGGTAATGGAGGTTGGCAAGAAGGGTTCACAAACATCAGAGTGGACTCTCTCAAAAAATGCATGTGCCTTTCTACCTTGATCATGGAATGTAGATTTCACATACTTCCCCAAGATACAACCCTTGCAGACATCATATTTCTCAAGCTCTCCTTTAGGGAGGCCAGTGTTTGTTTGTTGCATAATGTTTAAGGCGCCGTGATGAAAATGGCCCAATATCCTATGTCAGAGCTCACCGACATTGTGACTCTGTACTTTCTTTTCCTTCCTAATGTAGCACAATCTTCCACATCAAGTTTATACAGGTTCTTCACACAAACCACGATCTACTACACCTTCCCAATAGGTATGTTCCTCACAAAGGATTTACCTTTACTAAATATTACATAATAACCACAGTCTTCCAAAACTCCTACAAAGATGAGATTATTATTTAGGCTTGGAACAAACATGACATATTTGAGGTGAAGAGGAGATCTTGACTCCCTCTTAAAGGTTACTGTACCAATCCTAGTTGAATTGTACCTTCTATCATCCCCAAGCTCAATATGCATCTAGAGGTCTATGTCCTCTAGGTCACTGAAAAGCTCTCTACACCCTGTCATATGGAATGAGGCACCTAAATCCAAGAAACACACACTCCCCGTCATAGTGTTGGCCATGCATACGATAAGGGTGAAATATAGTTTAAATTATGAAGCCAATGCTTCACCTCCTGCTCCTCCTGAGTTCTTATTGTTATACATTTTATGTGGACACTTTGTAGCATAGTGCTTTAATTCATGACAATTGAAGCATTTTATTTTGGAAAAGTCTTTCTTATTTCCCCTTTGGATGGACTCTAGTTTGGTTTGATATTTCTTCCATTTTGCTTTCTTTCCCTTTCCAACCAATGCAAAAATTTCTTCATCCTCTCCCTTGGATGAAGTTCCATCTTTTGGTATTTCACATGATCCCTTCTTGTACCAAATTACACCATAAGTGTTCCCAATTCGGTAATTTCTCCCTCATGCTCACTGAGTCCTGGTAGCTATGCTAGCTTTTGGGAAGGCCTAGAAGAACTATGCTCACCATGTCATATTTTGAAACATTCACACCAACCCCCCCAAGCCCATCTTGAATTTGTGTAAACTTGGTGAGATATTGTGGAATAATATCATTCTTTTGCATATTAATGTTTCAAAGTTTGTCTTTGAGGGCTAATTTTCTATGGTCAATGTTATTCGCGAATAGCTCTGTTATTTCCTTCCACATTGCAAAAGGAGTTTCTTTCCCATCGATATTTGAGACAATGTGCTCTCTCACTCCCTCTAGGATTATTCTCCTCACCTTGGCTACATCTTTCTTCCATTGGCTTAGGTTATGGGCATCAATTGATCTTGGTTTAGGAATATACGTCTTGAAATATTCTAGCAATCCATTGTCATCAAGCAATGCCTCCATATGATCCTTCCATGCAATGAAATTTGAGCTTCCTTCTAAGGAATACTCTAATCTCAGCCCATTGAAGTTCATTTTCCCAATCCTGAAGAAATATTGCTACACTAAAGCTACAAATTCGAACCTTATGAATAACAACTTTGAAATTCTTGTTCTAATGTGAATCTTGCTCTAATACCATGTACAAATATGGTGATAGAATTGCAAATTATCAAGAAATTTAATCTAAATCAAGAGACAAAATTCTACTCTACTTCTCTACGGAAATTAATTCACAATTTACAACAACATTCACAAACATGCATCAATCACATACACAAATTTAGCTGGGGGAAACCAACTGGTAAAAACCCCTTAATCTTGCTTGCATTAATTAGGCTAATAGAGAATGTATTACAATTCTTTTCTTACTCTGAGCTCAGCCTACAAGTGAATAACCTTTATCTTTTCTCAATGAGAAGCTCTAAATCAGACTTAGTCAATTTCTTCCTCTGCTTGAGCCCTGATTTAATTGCGAAAATCCTGAGGAATTAGGCCCCTAATTGTTAGGATTTTTTCTCCAATTAATTTCATAATTCCCAAGTTTGGATCTCTGGCAGCATGCAACACCTGTGCACTCAAGACTAGTCTCCAACTGATGCTACACTACCTTGGAATCTCCACCACAGTTGAGGAACTCAAATTCCTTGTCCTCAGTAGCTATTTTTGGTTGATTGATTAGTTAACTAGATGATCATTAAGTTAGGTTGTTGTCCCACTGCACAACTGACCTCCAACTAGTTCTATCAACAATTAGAACTAGTTTAATTGAATGCAACTAGAAATAATTGAACTAGATTATTACAAATTAGCAATTGCAGATGCGTAACTAAACTCCAAGCCCTCTAACTCGAATTTACTAATCTAACTAAGTGACAAGAGCCATTTCACCTTAGTTGACTACCTCTAAGTTGTTTGTTGATTTGGAAATTTGAATTTTCTCAATTTGAGCAAGCAAAGTCAAATTGAGACTTTCTTTCTACACTTCTCAACATAATCTACATATCCAAAATTCTAAAGAGAAATGAAACCTTAATAGTGTAGATTTCAGATTTTCAAATATAGTTTTATCAAATATACAGTGATGAAATTTACAATGGAACATCCACAGAAGTTTACAGATTAGTTAATGTTAATAATAAAATAAGGAAAATAATTATTTCTACAATAAGAACAAATTCTCATAAACTTCATAGTGAAATTGGACATTTATCAACTCCCAAAACACTGTGAGATGAAAGATTGTGTCACCTTTATGACATTAAGGGGATTGAAGATGAAAAGCATTCTCTTACATTGTCTATATTACACTCACCTTCAATGTCAATCTTCTCAACCTTTTAAATTAATAAAATTGTATGCAATTTTCGTACACTTCTTAATACCTTTTGAACATAAATATAGAATGTTAAAGTATTTGAAACAATCTTTTACCCACTTAAATTTTGAAAATAATATCTATCTTAATGAATGTCAATCATAATTATTATCATAACCAAGTATAATATAAATATATAAACATTATTCTTCATATATTACCTATTTCATCAATGTAAACTTTGAAACGGGAACTGATACTGTTACCTGTTTTGTAGAGATCGCAAAAAAGTGACCTAATTTTGAAAAGGGGTGATGCAGAACGCACATGTTTTTTTTAAAGCATAGTTTTTGGCACTTTAATTTTTTTTATGTACATTACGTTTTAGAATGGTAGTGATTTTCATGCTGATTTAAAAAAGTGAGTATTCTGCATCACACCTTTTTTTTAAAAGCCCTGTTTTTTGGCTTTAAATTTTCTAATGTATAAAATGTAAATAATTATTTTGTAAATTTGATAATTTGTGAAGTGGTCGTTTTCTTCACATTTTATTGTTTTTTATTTTAATTTTTTTTTTAGTGAGGTTTTTACTGTTTTGCATTTTTAAATTAGAAGGTCGATATTTAGAATTTTCGATATTCTACATATTTATACATCCTTAATTAATTTTTCAATTCACGTGAAATAATTGTTTCTAAATAACAATATTTTTTAACAATGGACATAAAAATAACCATTTTTAACATAAATATAACTAAAACACTACATGTTTTGATAATTTTTTGCTAGAATTGACATGTCAAAATCACAATTTTTATACGATAATTTTAACTAAAAATGGTTAAATAATAGTTTGTTTTTATGAATTTCATGTCAAAAAAATAATAATAATCACTTTTTTGTTTTCAAAAAATAATGATTAACTTAAAAATCAATGTGAAAATCACATATTACAAATATTGAACGTAGAAAAACCCTGATTGAGTGTTTATTATTCTCATAAAATGTCAAAGTCAAAACATTGCAAAGCTTGATTTACAAGCATAACTTAAATTTAATCAACAATCTCAGGTAATCCAAACTCTTCGTCCTCTAGAGTTTCATCATTGTCTTCTTCCACAATATTTTTTGTTTTCTTTTGCTCATTTCCTCTTTTAATGGATCTTTGATGTCTGTGAACCTCCCAATGTATGTCTTTCCAAACATTCCATGTAATGGTGGTTGGGGTTCCTTTTCTTTTTTTGCCACACATGATTCACTAAAGTCCTCTTTCTTCAACCTAATTTCTTGCATTGCATCTGGAAGAAATTGAAGAGCATTAATTCTTTGATGAATGAAATTGCACTGTACTGGATCTTTTTTAATTGTAATGCAATTTATTCCTTTTTTAAGGCAACATGCTAGTGTTGTACCTAATTATCAAGCACAAAAGAAATAATGAAATAAATTAGTACAATGACATATTAACTAAAAAATAACATATTGAAATTCAATTCCATATAATAAAACTTACATGAGCCAGAAAATAAATCCAGAACCCCAACGCCTTCATTTGAACAAATGTCTATAAGATAGTTTATCAATAATTGTGGTTTTTGATAAATGTTAACTATCTCTCATTTTGCTTCTTTGTCTTCATATGTTAGTTTTCTCACAACAACATCATAAGTCAGTATTTGGCTATGACTCTTTCCATCTACCCGATTAAAAATCATAGACATATGGCTATCATCTTTTGCCCAACTATCAATATGAATGAATTCACAATCATTTATAAATTGTTGATCTTCATTGTTAAGAAGATTTGACTTTTTCCTGTAACATGAAATAGTAAAAGTTCAATTAACTTGTACATAAATAAAATTTTCAACATTAATCAAATATACTTTTTAAACGTCTTACCATGTAAGCTGCATCCTTGAATTTGTTTTCCCCTTGAAGCTTAACAATATCATTGCCAATTGTGTGTTTGAATGAAATGTCACAAATCTCCATAATGGTGATGACGTGATTTCTAAAAATACCTCAACCACTTTACTGAGAGCTTGATAAGTATAAGGGTCACTATCATAGTCAATGTTTGGAATATTGAAACCATGGGGAATATCTGCAATGACTAGGGCATAATCCCTTTTAGGTATGAGTTTAGCAATGTCTTCACAATCGCCTTGTATTACTTGATATTGAATAGTGTCTAGCCCATTCCAAATGAAATGATTAAGAGTTGGATCAAGTTGAACATTCTTAATATGTTGCTTCCTCAGTCTTTCAATCTTTATTTTTTCAATAAAGGTTTTGAAACTATCTGGCGCTCCATTATCATCCTTCATCATCTTTTATAAAATAAACAAATATGTGTAAGTTATAAATTAAAAATAGTACACAGGTGAATAAAAATGAATGTATAAATCAAGATACCTTTGTAAATTCAAGATAAAAAGCTTTTAATGTTGATGTAGAACTTGAATCTGGATAGTTGCATACAACATCATCCCAACTATTTTCATTCAACAATCTAACCATTTGTTCTTGAATTTTCATGTAAACTGTGTGACTGCATAGATAAAGTAATAGAAAGTTAATATAATGATATGTATAACAAATACTACCAAGAACAACATGTTTTATTTAAAATATAATTATAATCTAGAAATAAATAACAATAATTCGACAAACTTACTTTTGAAATTCTTCAAACATTTCCTCCAATGATAATGTCCCTGACCTCACACGAGATAATAAAGTTTTGACAATTTTTTCATCGTAGAATTGAGACTTCTGTGATTTGTCATAGTGTATAAGGAGAGCTTCAGCGTAAATCACATGAGAAAGAATTTCTGCCAACGCGTTTCGAACCAACCAATGTGGTTCATCATCAGGGCAAGATGAAAACACAGATCTAGCTCATCGATTATAAATAAGATTAATTATAATTTAAGATAACAATAATAATAAATAGGGCGGTTAGAAGATTAGGTACAATAATTAAAATATTAGAATATACATATATTTTTAGGGTAGATTTAGTAAATTAATTAAATAAATATTAAAATATAATAATATTTTATTTTTAAATTAATTAGAGGTCGTTTGACTGGGGTTTTTGATTAAGTAGCCGTTAGAGTGGTTGAGTCATTGGAGTCTCTGCTTAGACTATTTATATCGATGAGCTAGATCTGTGTTTTCATCTTGCCCTGACGATGAACCACATTGGTTGGTTCGAAACGCGTTGGCAGAAATTCTTTCTCATGTGATTTACGCTGAAGCTCTCCTTATACAATTTTTTCATCTTTCACTCCTTGCATCACCCTCCAAGGTGTGATAGTCATATCATTTGGAAGTTGCTTCATTTCAGGAGCTAATTTACTGTTGACACATATCAATGGATTAGACTTTTTGACCTGCTGGTTTTTAATGCAATGTCTCCCCACATGCTAAAAATCTCATCAATCAACTTCCAAACATCTCCAATTCTAAATGCGAATTGGAAAATGTTATCAACACCTCTAAATGAATCACTATTTTTGTTGCCTTTTCCACCTTTTGAAGTGGTTTTCTCTTCAATTTGATAGTCTATTTCCATACAACATTCCTTTCGGAAATCTACAGTAACATTTATCCCATCCCCACCACATTTTTCTTCAAATTCACTATGAATAAATCTAACCCTTTGGATGAAAGTCATAGACATCCTATATTCATTATCTGAATTATGATCCCATGCCACTAACTTTGCTTCTGTATCTGATAAACCAGCGTAATGATACATTTCATTGTTTCAAAAAGTGGGTTATTAGGATATTCCTCCATCAATTGTCTTTGAGCTTCTACAAAATGGTTCCCCCCAAGCACATAATAATTGTATTCAAAACATTTTGACTTATCAAATGCTTCTCTGTTGGGAACTTGAAGTGGATCAAAAAGAAGCACATAACTAACCAGATGAGCATATGGATTGTACCTCGTCAATGTCTTCAAGTTGTGAACATGCAAATGATGTGGCTTTCTAACTTGATATTGACATTGTCCTTCACTTGCTTTATGGGTTTGCCTGACATTACGCTGAAATGTACAACCACCATCAATTAAGTTTCTCTTTGTCAAATTCTCTCAAATGGAATTTTGTTTTGTTTTGATAATTCCATCCTCTAAATCAGCTCCTGGTGTAATTATTTCTCTACTTTCTTTTGAAGTTTCACTAGGTTCTTGACTGTTGGTAGTGACTGCTACAAAATATTCAACTTTACTTTTCTTGGTAATAACATTCCCAACAGATTTATTCTTGGGCATTGTTACTTTTTGTTTTTTATGCCTCTTCTCAGTTCCAATGTCATCTTCAGTAATGGAAACATATGCTTCACTGTCAATTTCAACTTCATCATCGTCAGAAGTAACTTGTTTACCCTTGCTAGATTTATCCACCAGAGGAATTTTTTTCTGATTCTTTGGATGTAGCTTTGTAGCATCATCAATTACTACATTTTGCTTATTTTCCATATCTTCTTCTGACACTGAGTAAAAACCGCTAACAACTTTCACGATATCATGCTCTATGAAATGAATGCCTCCCAACCTAATTGAACAGCTTTCAACAAAATTCTACCAAACAAAATATCATATGTCAATAAAAAACAAAGTTAAAAAATATAGCCAAACACTTTTAAGAACACAAAATACAAATATAAATAACAATACTTACGATGTTTTGTGTCATCTCATTTACGATTTGTTTACACAACTTTGTAGATACCTCTGTTGTGTCATGCAATGAGTATGATAGTCGGTATTTAATCCTTTCATGTGACTTGGGAGATTTTGTAAGTATGTAAACAACTTTAGCGTCCGGTACCAAACACATATCTATGACTCTTCCCATCACCTCAAAAATTCCATTATCATTCGGTATATCAATATATAGATATATATTCACATTTGTGCTTTCTCTTTCTTTCACATACCAGATTCTTGATGGAAATTTCACATCTTTCGAATTCTTCCAGTTTGAAATCATCTTCTTATCACTTGAGGCACTTGAAAGATTTGTAGTCATAAGCTCAGGTGGAGTTCGTTCACCAATGTTTCTTGAAGATCCACCTCTAAGAGTCTTTGGTCCAGAAAGATTCACAGAAATTTTCTTTGATGCCATTTTCTTGAAAAATAGAAACACATAAATCAGTAAATAATAAAAATATATTAACTTAAATTAACAACGAAAATATATCATAAATTTT
>APFE031371270.1:118481-130439 GCA_000404065.3 Pinus taeda
GCATGATGGCGAATTTCAAAAGAATGGAGTGTCATGGTGTCCACTTAGTCCTAATTCTAAGGACTATGAGAGCAGCAGTGATGAAGAGTGTGACAATGAATTTCAAAAGAATGGAGTGTCAAAGTGTCCACTTAGTCCTAATTCTAAGGACTATGAGAGCAGTAGTGATGAAAAGCATGATTTTGAATTTCAAAAGTACGGAGTTTCACGGTGTCCAGTTAGTCCTAATTCTAAGGACTATGAGAGTAGTAGTGATGAAGAGTGGGATGATGAATTTCAAAATATTGGAGTGTCATGGTGTCCACTTGTCCTAATTTTGGGGACTATGAGAGCAATAGTTATGAAGAGCATGAAGATGAATTTCAAAAGAATGGAGTGTCACTGTGTCCTCTTAGTCCTAATTCTAAGAACTATGGGAGTAGCAGTGATGAAGGACAGGATGATGCACTTAATCCTAATTCTAATGAGTATAAAGGTAGTAGTGACAAAGGACAGGATGTAGCATCTTCAATAAGCCAACAATCACATTTTCGACGTATTCCTAATTCTATGGACTATGAGAGTAGCACTGAAAATGCACATGAGGAAGAATATCCATTAAACATCGAGTCAGATTTTCCATTCAGTCTGAATTCTAAGGATTACGATAGTAGCATTGAAGAAGCGGAAGATGAAGAATATCATCCAAGTCAATATTTGAAACGTAGAGTTGATCATAGTGTGGATAACATTCCTCTTAATGATGATGAAAAGCCTTATACAAATGATGATCCAATGATGGAGATGTTGCCAAGAAATATTGTATCGAGAGTAGGAGCAGACCTTTCGTATCAATGCAAGTTGTTCTAGTTATACAAGGGGTAGAGCAGAATATCTGACGAGAAGAAGTTCTATCAGTTCTCTCATTTCAAGTGAATGTTGCCAAAATGATTGCTTGAAACATATGGATTTGAAATTTGCTTTAGAAAGTAGGAAGACATATTTGTCAATGAATAAAAGCATGCAAAATTTATATTTAGTTGGGTGCATGCAATCTACATTGTCAGGTTATGATTATCATATTGGGACTTTATTTATCTGTAGAGAAGCTTTCAAAATGTTTCATTCGATTGGGAATTTTCGTCTCTCGAGAATTCAAGAAATTTTGGAAAAGGATCCCACATTTTATTCAGAAGTACATCATAAAAGACAGTTTGGGCCATTATCAAATACTACAATGTCATGGATGAAAGATTTCATTTCAAAGCATGGAGAGTGTATGCCAAATAGAGAGACAATACATATTCCAGATAATTTTTCAAGATGAGAAACCTACAACTTATACAAAGAATATGCAGAAGGTGTTGAGGGACATGGCCAGTTTATTACATATCAATTTTTTGTGAAAGTGTGGAAGAAAGAATTCAACAATGTCTGTATTCCTAAGAAGACAAGGATGGGGATTTGCAGTACATGTGCTCTAAAATAAAAAAGGGACAAATGTGAAGGGTCAGAAAGAGGTAAGCATTCATAACTTTAACGTTTAAAATTGTATAGCCATCAACTATGAAAACATATTTCTTAATGAATTTCTTTTATGTTGTGTAGATTTAATTGTCAAAGAACTTCAAGATCATCTTGAACAATAAACAAATGAAAGGAAGAAGTTGTACAAGCATCGAAAGAAGTGTTATGATAATCCAAATAAATATTTGGGTTTGATAATTGATGGTATAGACCAGAAGAAAACACTTTTACCACATTTTGCTCGCACACCCAAAAATTTACAGGAGGAAAATTTTATTCAGTTTCACTTGGTCAGTTGTATGGTCTTTAATGGGAAAATGTTGCCAAGGGTGTACTTCACAGCTCCAAATATTCATAATGATGCAAATCTGACCATAACCATAATTCATGATGTGATTTCTCATTGGTCTGGTACTCTTCCTGAAGTTTTGTATCTACAATTGGACAACACTTACTGTGAAAACAAAAATCAAGTTGTTTTTGGATATCTAAACATGCTTGTTGAATTGAGAACTTTTCAAAAGGTAAAGGTTGGTTTCCTTCTTTTTGGGCACACTCATGACCATATTGATCAGATGTTTAGTCATTTTTCAGTCATATTGAGGAGGAAGCAAGTTGGGAGCTTGCCATCACTAATTGAATGTCTTAAGAAATCATACATGCCAGAGCCTACTTTTGATGTGTTGGAAGAAATTGTTGACATGCGAAGGTTTATTCTGGGATCATATGGTGAGGGGAAATGCATTGAACAACTTAATGTCATTAGCTTCCAACATCAATTTCGTATCAAAAAAAAAGATGGGAAACACTAATATGGGCAAGAAGTATTCAACTACTGCAGAATGGGCACCATCATCAGGTTTACAATTTTTGAAGTTCATTCTAGATCATCCAATATTTGCATCAAAAATATTGTTATTACAATCAGTTGGTGAAGTTCAGAATGCACGCAGACAAAATAGAGATATAAATTATTCTGATTGCCTGGAAGAAATTAAAAAATGTATTAGATATACATATGAGTACTTTGATATTGTTGATTCAGTTTGGTGGGAATCATTTTTCAATAATCAAAGTGATATCATTTCAACAATAGCAAATGAAGATATACTTTTTAAAAATCCATTTATTTGGCCACAAAATGTGTCAAATGAACATGAGCAAATAAACATTGTTGAACAACAACAATCTCAAGGTATTATTAATTCTTCATAGGCAGAGGAAAGAGAGATGTATATTGGTTCCAGAAGATCTCATGCACAACGTGAAGCCATGGACGACCTTTACAGGGGTTTAGTACATGATATTAAGGAGGTTTGCATGATTGCAGTGCTAGCAGATGGAGATCCTAATGGCTATCCATTTTGGGTTGCTAAAGTTATAAAGGTCTTTATAGAAAATGAGGATGTTACAAGTGTTGAAGTACATTGGTATGCCACAAATACACACCCATTCAATGGTGTGTATAAGCCAGAGATGGTAGTTGAAAAAAAATGGCAGAAAGATAAAAAGAAAGGGTACAAATATAAATCGCCACCGCACAGACATATTAAAATTGGAGGATGTTGACATACTTGTTTATGACTTCAATTTAACAAAGAGAGGAACTCTTCGCATCAAGATGATAGAGATTATGAAAAGGTTTTTACCAGAAGGAACAATTATGAGCTGGGAGTCTGCTAAAACCAGTCGTAGATATAGAAGAATTTTGAAACCGGAAGTGTTGGGCATGCATGTGGACTCAGATGGGGCACTAGTTGATGAAAGAGAAGAATATGGAACATCTTTGTCAGCATCCAGTCACTCATTTGAAGATGTGAATTCTGATGGTTTGCAAGAAAATATGAGTGATTTTGAATAATTGTTTAAGACAGTTTATATAACTGATGTATGCATCGTATCTTGAAATAAAATTAATGATTTCCATATGGTGTTAAATGAGAAGTTATGAGGCATTTTTATATTGTTGGATTATATGTCTTAGTTATGATAATTTTTATTGTTTAAAATATCTACAATGCAATATTAAATTAGAGATATAATGTATGTTTTATTCAATATACAAATAATGACTTTTGAATTCATTTAGTGATGTAATTCGTTCATAATGTCATGGTTTTTTAATTTTATAGTTGAAAAAAATTCAATTTCTTTTGTATCTAACATGTTATGGTTGAAAACATGTTGAATTTATACTTAGGAAAGAAAAATGATATTCTACCAAAAACATTAATGTGTTTTTTTCCTCATAGACAACTTTGTTTGGCACATAAAAATTTGGTTTTACTAGCATTTTTTAAAAAGTTTGAAAATTGACCCTAAAAAAAAATCATCGTTCCAGTATCATCACTTTCGTTTTGAAGCTATATTTTGCATGAAAATTTCGTAGCCACTGCCATTTTTAAAACATGTTCAAAATTGACCCCTAAAAAATAAAATTATCGTTCCAGTATACACACTTTTCATTTTTAGCATTGTTTTTTATGTTTTTTCGGGGTTTTTTGGCTAGAGTTCCCGTTTTGAGTTTATAGTTCCCATTTCAAAGTTTACATAGTTTTTCATACTCCATACATTACTTTATACATGATTTATTTACCATTTAATTATATAATGGAATGCATCAATCTAAGCCATAAGCTAAATATTTAGAAAACTTAAAAAAAAATGGTAATAAAACAAGTGTTATATAGTAATTTCTCCTTGCCCCTTTGTAAAAAAATTGTGAAACTATCTGATCATTATTGCCATATATTAAAAGTATTAGCAACTATGATTTGTAAATGTAGTGGTAAAATGTATATTTTGGGGTTTCAATCTATTTCAGAATCTTGAAAATTATCATTTAATATACATCTTAACTTTTAAAAAAAAAAAAATGTTAATAAATATAAAATATATTATTTATAAATAGTTAATTGTAGTATATATAGTTTCATTTGGATGTGGAAAAATATATTAAATGATCTTTGAAATATTAAATGTTATAACTATATTAAGTAAATATAGAATGGTAAACATATTTAGTGACCACAAACATATAAATTTGAAAATATAAAAGAATTAATTTTAAAAATTCTATCTTTTATGGAGATTACAAAATTAGCTTACGAAATTATTATTATACATTTTTCATCTTAATTATAATATGTGTGTAGGAATTTACAGGGTAAGTTCCTTAGATAGAACACCAAAGGACACCACTCACAAACAAATCACAGATCGGTACACCAATATAAATGACGTGGTTAAAACCCTCAAAGAGGGAAATAGTCCACAACCTAAGCCAATGTGGCCACTTCATGCAATTTATTAATGTAAAAGAAAGAAAATTTACATAAGCTTTTCTCATGAATGGTCACCTTACAAATGACCCTCCATGCTCTTTAAATACAGAACATGGACCAATCGGGTGTTAATCCACGGATCAAGTGTCATTAATACCGAGGAGAGAATGAACCATTGGATCACTTCATGTCTAGAACATATCATGACCGTCGGATTGTAGGTTACAAAAAGTACATAGTAAAGAAACACACTTTACCTAACTATACACTAGACAAAGTTATACTTAACTATTTCCTATGTGTCGGAATATCCTAACATCCCCCCTTAAGAACACCTTAGGATAGGATTGGAGGATGTACAAATATGACACAATAGGAGAAGGAAGGAGACATTGGAGCCTATCCCCCCTAGTGACAACTTCTGATGAAGTGTGTTGTCCTCTGAGATGACTCTATGTCAGTTAGTCATGCCAGAGCATCTAAAATGTTTTGTTTGTTTTTAAATTTTATGGATGATCAATGTTATGAATTATTGAAAATAGGTGCTTAAGCCTTAACAGTTACTAAGCTAGATGAAAGGGTTGGTATTTGTCTAGCTATAATTAATTGATTTAAAATGTGTGAATAGAAGAATATTGATAAAATATAACTTGCTAAATATTCAGAAGAAAAAAAATATTTGATTGGTTATAAGAAAGAATATAGCAAAACAACGAAAATATATTTAAACGAATGCATATTTGTGTGATAATTAATTGATATAGAGGAGCTTATAATAACATATACTCTTTTAAACTAGTCCCTAGGTATTACTGATAACTTCACAGGGGATTTAAGACTGACTGATACTCAGTATGATCTTACCTAGATCTCTGCATAAAGACTTAAATATATGAAGAAAGACATAATGAAAAAAGCACATATGAAAAACTTACTAGGAGACAAAATTATCGAAGGAAAATTTAGAATCCTTTCATTAACTTGGCAAATCTCCAGCTCGGTTACATTTCTATTCTCAAAATTCATCCAAGGGTTCAACCCTTAATAACTCGAAGGAGGAGTTATTTATAGAAAATTTTCTT
The DNA here is from genome assembly GCA_000404065.3 of Pinus taeda. Taxonomy (NCBI): domain Eukaryota; kingdom Viridiplantae; phylum Streptophyta; class Pinopsida; order Pinales; family Pinaceae; genus Pinus; species Pinus taeda. The sequence goes on from APFE031371270.1 coordinate 124,354, forward strand.
CTAGATATTTTTCAAACAAAAATTAAAAAAAAAAAATAGTACAAAACTACAGGAATTTCAAACCTGCTAAATGTTGGCACTATTCTTTAGGAATCTGTTGATGATGTGGTCACCAAAAAGTGTTTCCCAATTGTCTACCAGTTCTTGATGAAGTTTACTCAAAAAATTCACACAAGTAATCCCATCGGTCTTCACTTGGTATAGCAATATTTACCATTTTCCTGTAAACTTCATCAACCTCAGTGAACTTCTCAAAAGTGGGTTTACTCAAAAAAAGATGTTTAATCTCATGCTTAATAGTCAAGTCAATATCTAAAGCTTCTAACATTTGTTTCCCTGTAATATGAGCCTTTGTTCCTGCAAAACTTGCTTGATCAGATGCTATAGTGTAAATATTTTGACAATATTCCTCTAAACTGATCAACCTGTCATTTGGGGCCACTAATCTCGATAGTCCTCTATGATTAAGGAAATTAAACTTAAATTGAAACCTTTGGACATAAGTCTTCAAGGTTTGGCACTTAGTCTCTGACTAAGTCATTGGGTTATTTTTCTGCAAAACCTTCTTGATCTCCAAAATGGTTTATGTTCTTTCCATAATCTCAATCTGCTTTAATTCGGCCCTAGTTTTTGAATTAAGAACTTTGATCATATCAGTAGCCTCACTTGGTTTGTCTTTAAGAAGTTGCTTCACTTCGTCAATAGCTACCTGACATCTATTTATAATTTCCTCCTTCTCAAAAATGATCTAAATGGGGGGCCATACTTCAGTTTTGGCCTGACTAATGTCTGCCCAAATGTTTTCCTTGGCTTGGGCCAAGGTTTGAGCCATTAAACATTGACTCTGCAACTCTTCTATTCTTCTATTCAACTTGTGTGTTTTCTCCATTTCCTCAACATACAGAGTGTCATTCTTTATCTTCTGAGCTTCCAGATTCTTGAATTTCTTATGAAGCCTTTCATTTTCTTGTTTCTGGTGAGTCAACTCCTCTAAGAGTTTGTTCAAATACCCTGTTATTGATGCAGATTCTGTTGTGGCTAATGTAGATTCCCCTATTGTTATGGAAAATATAATAGGAATAGTTGTGATGGGAATTATATCTAACTAAATAAATTTCTCTTTTTCCTTAAGCAATTTCTCAATTTTCTCCGCCATGGTCTTTATCTGTACATTCTGCCCAATGATCAGTTTGAGCATTTCTTCCTTGTGTTGTTCACTTTCTGCTATCTCCTTGGTCTGGGGGTCCTCTATAGAAGGTAGTTTCAACTGCTTCCTCAATGTTGCAATATCTATGTTTTTCTTCTTGATAATATCTTCAGCAGATTTAACATCAGTAGGGTCATATCCTATTTTAATAAATAAGTACTATAATGACTTAACCCTGTTATCCTTTGCTAAATATAATATTTTCTTAATCTTCAATTGTGACTGTACATTTGAGAGAGAAGTTTGGAGTTTTGACAATGCCATAGCAATATTGGTCATGGTTGAGAAAAGCATCTCACCAAACTTCCTATGCATGTACATATGATCAATTGGGTGCATCTGATTAGCGTCAAAAGAAAACAAAATTTTCTTGTAATTAGAAGAACCCTTAGGAAAAGGCACTTAAGCCTATAGAAAATCCATTTGCATTATTCCCACTTCGTCGTCGAAAGCTGCCAACAAGTTGTGCTATGAAGTAGAAGTCTACGTCCAAAATTGTGCATAAACATTTGCCTTTAAAGCTTCATTCTTCTGCTTAATTTCAAGGAAATTAGTGAAGACATTTGACCCCTCTGTTTCACTTGCTCTTGTAGATTGAGTGATCTCTAACAAATTCTATGAAGCAGAAGAAGAAGATGGAGTAGTGATTATAGGTTCTTCTGACCCTATGCAAACCTATGAATCATCCAAATTGATGATGATAGGTTCCTTCTAACCCTGAGTAGTAGTAGTGCCTTTGCATCCAGTCCTTGATTTCTTCCGATAGTGAATGAATTCCTTTTCTCCAACTATTGATGATGAAGATCCTTCCCTGGGGCTCTTGTCACGCTTGATTTGTGAAGTAGGATTCTAAAGAGTATTCTCTTCCCACTGTTCTTGATTTCTGAACTTCTCAATCTCTAGCCTTGGTGTATGATTATAAGGTGTAGTTTTGAGTTTCACCCTTAAGTCTGAGATAATACTAAATGGGTCATAAGACCAGGTGAATCTTGGTTGGAAACCCAACTGTTTTAGTATGGAATCTTCTTCTAAACCTGTTGATCTAGTATTAAAAATAAATTATCATATTTGTGCCTTTATCTTGAACTAAGATCTTCTCTTCCCTAAAATAAAAATGGAGCTTGTCCATATTCATCATTTTCCTAATATATTCCAAAGAGAAAATTATCATTGGAACATATTTGGGCATCTTATACGGAGCCAATTCACAACCATATACTCTGATCTCTATGTAATTTTGGTAAAGATACCAGTCTCTTGTTCTAACTTGATCACTGAGATACATGATCCTTTTGATTTCTATACTGATCATGGGTTCACTCTGACTGCTAAGAAGTTGTGCAACTGGGTGAATGAAACAATCAATGAAGTATAAAACTCTGAACTCAATTGAGTTCTTCCTAATCAATGAGATCCACTGTGTGACTACTTGATTGTCTTGTTGATCATATTTCTTGTGCAAAAAAATAGGTAACCTGTCTCCCTGCTAAAAGACAAACATATGAGCTAGCACAGAGGAGTATTTAAGCACTCCTTTAGTAGTGATATTCATCAATTGCTCATGCATATCTTCAACCAAGAATTGACTATAATTATACATGAAGGCATGTTTGTTTTCTTTACAAAAGATGGACAAATAACCTAGGATAGCTTCATCTACCCATAAATCTGTTTGGTAGCCTAAAAAGCAAGAAAATAGGGAAATTATGTACTTAGCTCTCTCAGGGAAGATGGATGTTGGATAAGGAGGATTATTTTTATGGAGCTCAGCATCTTCAGGGAGAAAGATCTCAAATATTTGAGCTCTTTGAGGGAAGGTGAGTTTATGATATAGGTCAATTAAGGTTGCAGTGGAGAAAAAGCTAAGGGAATCATTTTCAGGGATCATAAGCATTTTATTAATGGTTTTCGGGGTGATAGATATCAGAATGTATCCATTTTGAGCTACCATGATTCTCTGTAAAGGATTATACTTGACTTGGCACCAAATGACTAAATCAAGAAAGGAATACATTTGAGGAAAAATATATAGAGTTAGAAGGGATTCCCATAGGTTTATGTCATCTTTAGAATCAATGTAGGTCTGTTTCAGCCAATTGTGCAATTCAAACATCTCGAATTCACATTCTCTGTCTCCAATCTTAAAATATTGGTCAGCTAATGGGATATGGTCCATGTATAAGGCATCAAATTCCTTTGGTGTTTACTACACTGTAGAGGAACTGGCAGAAGGCTTGTCTTTCTTCTTTGGAGCCATAATATCAAAACTGAAATGGTGGATGGAAAAAATGCTAGAGAGATACCTTCATATTATGCGTGTACTGTTACTGTAGGCTTGACAATGGCAAGAATATGTGAAAATAGGAATAGTGAAGGAAACAGTGAAAGAGAAATTGAAGAAAGCAGGTGTAATAGTGTTACGGTTGAAACCACCCTATGAAATCATGTCAGCTAAATCTAAGAAATATTTAGTACTTGTCGAGTTGATATCATAGCTGCCTTGTGACAAAGAAGTTATTTACGAGGAAAATTTTCCGGATGAACATTTATTCCTTATTTCTTCACAAGATCCTTGGTATGGAGATATCATTATATATCTCCAAACTTTGAAATTTCCAACTACTTTCTCCAAAGACGAGCATAGAAAGTTGCATCACCTCGCAAAGAATCATGTTATTATAGGTGACACATTATATCATCGTGGGATCGATTCAATCCTTAGGCATTGTTTAGCTTTGTAGGAAGCTGAGTCAATTCTTAATGATTTCCATAGTGGAGCTTGTGGCAGTCATCTATTAGGGCTTGCAACAGCCCAAAAAAATTTGTGAGCAAGCTACTTTTGGCCTTCGATTTTCAACTTTATTGAAGTGGTCAAAATATGTCATCCTTGTCAATTCTATACTCAGAAAATGTGCATGCATCCAGCTCCACTTTTCCCTATGATCACTGTTGGTCCTTTTACAAAGTCGAGCATTGATTTTACTACTTGTAATCCACCTTCGGTAGGAAATCACAAGTACATCATTGTAGTCATCGACTACTTTACTAAGTGGGATCAAGCCATGCCTACTTTCAAAAATGACAGTGAAACAACTGCCTCGTTTCTCTTCAATCAAGTTATTTCATGATTTGGTATCCCTAAAGAGATTGTCAGTAACCATGGCAGTCACTTCTAAAATCAACTGATGTTTGAGCTGGTTCTCAATTTGGGTTTCCAGCAGGAGCATTCATCTCCATATTATCCTCAAGCCAATGGGGAGGTTGAAGCTATGAATAAATCCCTTAAAATCATTCTGCAAAGGACGATTGACAAAGCTTGATCCAATTGGCACATCATGTTGTATCCAACACTCTGGGCATATTGAACGTCTGTTAAGGCTGCCACTAGTTTTACTCCTTTTCAACTAGTTTACAGGTTGGAATCTATCTTTCCTATCGAATGTGAAATTCCTTCTCTTAAGCTAGTTGTAGAATTTCTTCCAGAGACTTCTAGTCTCAAGGAATGCCTCGTTCATTTGGAGCATCTTGATGAGCAGCGTTGAGATGTCGTCATAATAAATGAAGCCCATAAGAAAAGGATAAAAGCTCAATATGATAAAGCTGTCCATCCTCAGAATTTTTCTGAAGGTGACCTTGTCCTAGTCTATGATCAAGACAAAGACGCCTTGGGGGAAGGCAAGTTTAAATCCATGTGGTGCGGTCCCTTTATAGTCAAGCGTGTTTTGAAAAAGAGGGCTTATGGTTTAATTGACTTTGAAGGAAACAAGTTGGCAGAGCCCAAAAATGGGCTCTACCTTATGAATTATTTTGCTTAGGCTTCGGCCGAGCACTTACTTGTTTTGTATATATTGCATGTTTGTATATATCTATTTAGTGGTTTTAGTGATATCAATATTTTTTGATCTGCTTTGGAAAGTATTGATGGACGATTCAGTATATCTAGGATTTGTCGATGGTGCGAGTAGGCATACCCAGAACCTTGCTTCTGTGGCTTGGGTGATTTATTATCCATCTGGCCAGTTGATGGTTTCGAGAGGAGTATTTATCGGTCCTGCTTCAAATAATATTTCCGAATATATTGTTGTTATTAATTTGCTATCTGAAGCAATATACCTTGGTATTGATTCGTTAGTGGTTTATTTGGACTCACAATTGGTGGTATCTCAGCTAAATAACACTTATCGGATACGCGATCCCTATTTGTATCGGGTACTCTGATATTTCTTTTTGTTAGAAAAATATTATATATGGCAGAGAAATGCAAGACATATAATATGCAGAAAAACACAAACACATAAAACCAGAGAGACACAGATGTAGAAATTTTGAATAATAAACACATATTCAATGGATATTATCTTGATCACGTACTATTGTGGAATACATACATAATACATAAGCTCCTCTATGTTGATCATCATTATAGCATCATCAATAACAATAAAACATCAAGAGCATGCACACATTAACATAGTATGTAACCTGGGGAAAGCTTACAGCTGAAAACCCCACACTATCTATATATTAATGATTGAGAACATGTAACATTACAATAGTCGATACTTCTCACAAGTATCCAACACTATCTCCACCTGTTACACACAATACAGCTCAGATCTGATCTCCAAATCTATTCCACTGCTTCCCTGCCTCCACTGCTCAATACCTGCTCAAGAATGGATGAGAATGGTTGAACCAAACTCGTATTTACCTCAAAAGAATCACTCACACTGGGAATCATGTGAGCAGAGGCTATAATCACTTGGTATTAGCCAATTCTCATTGGCATAACTCAATCCCATTGATTGTGCAAATCCTCATGCACAACTATAGTCACAACTGATAGCAATCTGATCCTCTAACACTTGTCCCTGCTGAA
>APFE031371270.1:138824-196919 GCA_000404065.3 Pinus taeda
CATATTCCAAAAATCGATATGAGGAAGTTTGATGGCAAGGATCCCTCAACATGGATATTACAAATGGAGCAATTTTTCAATCTAAATAATGTGCAAAACACACAAAAGGTACATATTGCAACTTTATATTTGGAACCAAATTAGTTTGTATGGTATCAATGGCTTTGCTCTTGTAAACAATTTATCACTTGGGCAATTTTAACGGAAGAATTGATAGCACATTATGAGGATACAAAAAGCAACACTTTTTTTAGCCAATTGATAAGTCTCAAACAAAAGGGTTCAATAATGGAGCACATTGAGGAGTTCCAAAAATTGAACATAAGGGTAAAAGATATTCCAGAGGAGCATAAGTTGATGTGTTCATAGGGTATTTAAAGGATAATATCCAACATGATGTTCGCCTTTGGGAACCTGATCCATTAGAGAAGGCATTCAGGTTAGCAAGAAAAATGGAAAGCAAAATTATGGCAACCAAGAAGCATACCACTCACAACTATAAAGATGGAAGTGTTGTGCTTAGCCTTCCACAACCTATAAGGTTGACACCACAACAATTGGAAGAAAAAAGAGCAAAAGGGCTTTGTTACAGTTGTGATAGTAAATACACTAAAGGTCATAAGTGTGCTGAGAAGAAATTATTCTACATAGATTGTGAAGAGGAAGAAGAAAAGGAGCAAGAAAAGTCAGAAGAAGAGGATATACTCCAGGAACAAAGCCTAGATGAAGAACAAATGAATCCGACAATATCTTGTAATGCATTGGCTGGAATTACCACTCCTCAAACCATCAATATAGAAGGACAAATCAAGAAGAAAAAGGTAATAGTGTTGATTGATTCAGGAAGTACCACAATTTTATTCATTGTAAGGTAGCAAAAGAATTGAATTGCTTCCTATATCCAGCACCAGAGTGTCAAGTGATGATTGCAAATGGAGGAACAATAAATTGCTCTGGAAATGCCATAATGTCAAGCTATCCATGGGAGAATATGTATTGACTAGCCCAATGCTTTCCATTCCAATGGGAGGTGCTGATGTTGTACTAGGAGTCCAATGGCTACAATCCTTGGTACAATAGCTTTTAATTTTCAAGAACTTTTCATCAATTTTTTTTGCGGAAGGAAAGGAAGTTGAATTAAGGGGTATTGCAGGGAAACGAGGAAAGATAATCAGCTCTAATGGTATGACAAAGCTTCTAAAAAAGGAACAAAGAGGTGTAATTGCACAATTATGTTCGCTAGATGTTTCCACATCGGAATCATCTATTTCCCCAGATCTCCAAAAAGTCCTGGATAATCATTCCAAGGTATTTGAGACTCCTAAAGGTCTCCCACCTGTGCATGATCATGATCATGCTATTCATCTAATTCCAGGAAGTGTTCCTCCAAACATCAGGCCGCACAGATATCCCTATGTCCAAAAGAGTGAAATTGAATGTATGGTTGCAGAAATGCTAGAGGCTGGGATAATTCAACCGAGTTAAAGTTCTTTCTCTGCTCCAGTAGTATCGGTGCACAAGAAGGATGGATCATGGCGCATGTGTCTGGATTATAGGGAGCTCAACAAGCTCACTATTAAAGATAAGTTTCCCATTCCTGTCATTGATGAATTACTGGATGAATTGCATGGATCATTTACTTCACCAAGTTGGATCTTCGTTCAGGATATCATCAAATCAGAATGAAGACTGAAGACATTCCAAAAACAACATTTAGAACTCATGAGGGTCATTATGAATTTTTGGTCATTCCTTTTGGCCTTACCAATGCACCTTCAACATTTCAAGGTTTGATGAATTCAATTTTCAAACCGTTCCTTAGAAAATTTGTGTTAGTATTTTTTGATGATATACTAATCTACAACAAGTCTTGGAAGGATCATGTTGAACATGTTGACAGGGTGCTACAACTATTGGAGGAGAAACAATTATTGCAAAAATATCCAAATGTTTCTTTGGAGTCCAAGAAGTGGAATATCTGGGTCATATTGTATCTCATGAAGGAGTTAAGGTAGAACCTAGCAAATTAAAGCCATTAAAGAATAGGAAATCCCACATCCATAAAGCATCTGCGAGGATTTCTCGGGTTGACAGGGTATTATTGCAAGTTTGTTAAGAATTATGGGAGATAGCAGCACCTCTAACAACATTATTGAAGAAAGATGCATTTTCATGGACTCCGGAAGCAACAAAGGCCTTTGAACATCTTAAAGAGGCAATGTGCCAAGCACCGGTCTTAGCTACACCGGCCTTCACAAAAACCTTTATTGTGGAATGTGATGCTTCAGGAAATGGAATTGGTGTTGTTTTAATGCAAGATGAAGACCCATTACTTTTGAAAGTCGTCCAATCAAGGGAAAGTTTTTACACAAAGCTATTTATGAGAAGGAAATGTTGGCAATACTCCATGCACTTAAGAAATGGCGACCCTACCTAATGGGAAGACACTTCAAGGTAAAAACGGATCATGATAGCCTTTAATACTTTTTAGAACAAATATTATCCTCTGAAGAGCAACAAAAGTGGGTCACAAAGATGTTGGGTTATGACTTTGAAATCATCTACAAAAAAGGGAAGCAAATGTGGTGGTAGATGCACTCTCAAGAAAGGATGAGGATGTGGAAGCATTATTGTGTGCCATTTCTATTATCCAACCAGATTGGATAAACAAAGCAAGGGAGGAATGGAAGAATGACGAAGAAGTGTGGGCACTTATTCGAAAGTTACAACAAGATTCCAGTACGTTGTATACATTTAGCTGGGAAAATGATTCGTTATGGTACACAGATCACTTATACCTCTGTAAGAATTCCCAGCTAAAACAAAAGATTCTTATGGAATTGCACACTTCTCCCTTAGGAGGGCACTCGGGATTTTTAAAAACTTACCACAGGGTTAAGAACGAATTTTTTTGGGAGGGCCTTAAAGCAGATATTCAAAAGTTTGTGGCGGAATGTTTGGTTTGCCAGCAAAATAAAGTGGAAACAATTAAGACACTGGGTCTATTATAACCTTTATCCATTCCAAGCCAACGTTGGGAGGAGGTTTCAATGGATTTTATCATATGTTTACCCAAGTTTGAGGGAAACAGTGACATCATGGTGGTAGTTGACAGACTTACCAAGTATGCAAACTTTTGTGCATTATCACATCCATTTAAAGCCAGTATAGTTTCTAGTGCATTTATGGAAACAATTCAAAAGCTACATGGAAACCCAAAGATTATTGTAAGTGACATAGATCCCATTTTCACTGGAAAGTTTTCGACAAAATTATTTTCTTGTCTTGGTACTCAGTTAGCTCATAGCTCATCTTATCATCTTCAATTTGATTGGAAAACTGAGATAGTAAACAAATGTTTGGAAGGATATCTTCATTGCTTTGTATCTGATAAACAAACACAATGGGTCAAATGGTTGCCTCTGGCTGAATGGTGGTATAACACTTCCTTCCGTACAGCAGCAAAAATGACTCCATTTATGGCACTTTATGGGTATCATCCAACATCCATCACATCATATTTAAGAGAAAATTCTAAGGCTCAAGCAGTAGAACATCACATCGAACATCAATAAGAAGTCCTCCAACTCTTAAAGGATAACCTCGTGTTGGCACAGAATAGAATGAAACAACAGGCAGATCAACATCGCCGTGAAAGAAGTTTTGATGTAGGTGATTGGGTATTCTTACGGCTACAACCATATAAGCAAATGTCCCTCAAGCAAGCTAAGAGGATAATAAATTATCACCAAAGTATTATGGTCCGTACAAGGTGTTGCAAAAGATTGGTACTATGGCATACAAATTGGAGCTTCCTGCAGCTTCTCGATTGCACCCAATTTTCCATGTTTCATGTTTAAAGAATGTTATAGGCGACAAGATCCCAGTTCAAACAATACTTCCAGAACTTGACGAGCAAGGAAAAATTATATTGGAACCGGAAGCAGTCATAGAAACAAGATCTCGACAGCTACAAAATCGATCAATTTCGGAGTATCTTATCAAGTGGAAGAACTTATACGCGGAAGATTCCACATGGGAGGATGAGAATTTTATACAGAAGTATCCAGAACTACTCAAGCGTTGAGGACAACACTTTTTTGAAGGAGAGGGGCATGTTGGGTCCCTATGATACTAGTGATTACCCCATTACTATTGTAGTTATACCCCTTATTAATATTGTTGTGCCCCTATTTCCCCCATATTGTTATTACTGTGCCCCATAGAATCCCTTTATTGTTAATTTTGTGGCTTTATATTATTATTGTTAGGTCGGCTGGGTTATATTGTGACTCCTTAGACTCCTATATATTGAAAGGAGGTTTTGTCATTTGAATCATCCAAGAATTGTTCATTTATGTAATGTAAAGAGGTTTCCCCCTCGAAGAGGCTGAATTCTAAGGCGTTGATCTATCTTTTCTATCTTTTCTTGAGCTGGTTCCATAACATTCGGTATCAGAGCTTTGGAATCTAGGGTTTCGCTGCTCCAAACAGGTCATCGTGGCATTGTCGCGTATAACTTTTCTTCTGCAATGTTTCAGAAGCTAAAAAAAAAAACCCATTTGAGAAGAAATCACACTGAATCTCAGATCCGAATTTCAGAGATGTTTGCACTATATTTGCAGAGATATGATCTGAGGAAGTTGGTCTTATTGCAGACTCCTGGATTTCATTCCAAACAGGTGACCTAGGGAAAATCGTCATAACTTTCTCTTTGAGCATCTGATTGAAATTTCGTAAGAAGGTATAGAAAGAGGACGGACTGTATTTTCTTGTATATAGTTTTCAGAGCCAAAGTTAGAAACAGTGACTCGTGGCACGTCATACAAGTGCGCTCTACTGAAGTAGTCTATAATAAGGTCATTGTGGGAGATTTTGCATAACTCTTCCTTGGAGAATCCAATTTGGATCAGATTGGTGGCATTGGAAAGAGGACATAGAGGGGTACTACAGGTCGCAATTTTAGAATTGGATGATCTGAAAGTACAGAGATACATCAGAGGCAATATCAAGCTCCTACAAAGTGAAAAAAGGTGTGTAGATTCTTTTAAATTCTTGCTTAAGATTGGTTTGAAAATTTATTTTGAAGGAATTCAAAGGGCATAGTAGAGCATTATTATCGGTAACAAATTCCCCAAGGAAAGAAAATGTAAACACCTAGTAAGCAACCTGAAAGCCCTAGCATAACTCATGAAGAAGAGGAAGAAATGCTACATGATATATCAAAATTACAAGAACAAGTGCAACAAATGTCACGCTCACAAAAGCTAACATAAGCTAAGATAAATGGCGTGGAATCTAAGATAAAGAGAATGGAAGCTAAGATAGATGATTTTAAGATATATTTGAAGAGAGACATGGCATATTTGAAGACATATTTGAAGACAGACATGGCAGATTTGAAGATAGATTTGACAAATTTTCTACAAGAAATACGTAGTAATGGTGAAAAGGTTGTAAAGGAAACTCATATTGCTAACAAAATAAATGCTAATCATGATTTCATAGACTCTAATGTGGGATCGAAGATGCACCATATTCCAAAAATCGATATGAGGAAGTTTGATGGCAAGGATCTCGCAACATGGATATTATAGATGGAGTAATTTTTCAATCTCAATAATGTGAAAAACACACAAAAGGTACATATTGCAGCTTTATATTTGGAACCAAATCAGTTTGTATGGTATCAATGGCTTTGCTCTCGTAAACAAATTATCACTTGAGAAATTTTTACGAAAGAATTGACAGCACATTATGAGGATACAAAAAGCAACACTTTTTTTAGCCAATTGATAAGTCTTAAAAAAAAGGGTTCAATAATGAGCACATTGAGGAGTTCCAAAAATTGAACATAAGGGTAAAAGTTATTCCAGAGGAGCATAGGATTGATGTGTTCATAGGGTCTTTAAAGGATAATATCCAACATGATGTTCGCTTTTGGGAACCTATTTCATTAGAGAAGGCATTCAGGTTAGCCAGAAAAATGGAAAGCAAAATTATGGTAACCAGGAAGCATACCACCACAACTATAAAGATGGAAGTGTTGTTGCCCCTAGTCTTCCACAACCTATAAGGTTTACACCACAACAATTGGAAGAAAAAAGAGAAAAAGGGTTTTGTTACAATTGTGATAGCAATTGCACTAAAGGTCATAAGTGTGCTGAGAAGAAATTATTTTACATAGAATATGAAGAGGAGGAAGAAAAGGATCAAGAAACATCAAAAGAAGAAGATACATGCCAGGACCCCACCCCAGAGAAAGAAGAAATGAATCAGACCATATCTTGTAAAGCATTGGCAAGAATTGCCACTCCTCAAACTCTCAAGATAGAAGGACATATCAAGAAGAAAAAGGTGCAAAAAGTGAAATATCACATCGAGAAAGAAGAAATCAATCCAACCATCTCTTGTAATTCATTGCTCGAAATTACAACTACTCAAACTATCAAAATAGAAGGACATATCAAGAAGAAAAATGTTCAAGAAGTGAAATATCACATCGAGCATCAAGAAATGAATCCGACCATATCTTGTAAAGGATTGGAAGAAATTACCACTCCTAAAAATTTAGAGATAGAAGGACATATCAAGAAGAAAAAGGTTCAAGTAGTGAAAGATCACATTGAGCATCAACAACAAGTTCTCCAACTTTTAAAGAATAACGCCACTTCGGTGCAAAATGAAACGAAACAACAGGTAGATCAACATCGTAGTGAAAAAAAAATTGATGTAGGTGATTGGGTATTTTTATTGCTACATCTCACGCAAGCTATTTATGCGAAGGAAATGTTGGCAATATTACATGCACTTAAGAAATGGTGACCTTACCGAATGGGAAGACTCTTCAAGGATGAGGATGTAGAAGCATCGTTTTGTGCTATTTCTATTATCCAACCAGATTAGATAAACGAAGCAAGGGATGAATGGAAGAAGGACAAAGAAGTATGGCCACTTATTCAAAAGTTGCAAAAGATCCCAATTCAAACAATATTGCCAGAAATTGAAGAGGAAGGAAAAATCATATTGGAACCTGGAGCAATCACAGAGTAAGAACCCGACAGCTACAAAATCGATCAATTTCAGAATATCTCATTAGGTGGAAGAACATACCAACTGAAGATTCCACATAGGAGGACAAGAATTTTATACAGAAGCATCAAGAACTACTCAAGCATTTAGACAACGCTTTTTGAAGGAGAGGGGCATGTTAGGCCCCTATACTACTAGTGTAAACCCTTATTGTTATTAGTACAACCCACTTATTATATTGATGTACCCATGTAGTGCCCATATTGTTACTATTGTGCCCCATAGAAGCCCACTATTGTTATTATTGTGCCCTTACATTATTATTTTTATGTCGGCTCTAATTATGTTATGACCCCTTAGACTCCTATATATAGAAAGGAGGTCTTTTCATTTGTATCATCCAAGAATTGTTCATTTATGTAATGTAAAGGAGGTTGCCCCCCTTGAAAAGGTTGAATTATAAGGCGTTGATCTATCTTTTATATCTTTTCTTGAGCTGGTTTCATAACCAATTGCCCCCAGTCGATGTCCGCAGAGGTTGTCGTTGTTGGTTATCCCCCTGTCCTTGTTCTCCTTTCTGTTTTTTCTTCCATTTCTTTTTATTTTCATTTGGAGAGTTTGCAGTGTTGAGATGTTCAAATAATTGTTGTTGTTGAGGGAAGAAAGGTTGCACAAAATTAACCATAGCATTTGGCTGAGATGGGGGGTTAGTTTTTTGAGGTGTTGGGAAAGGATAGTAAGGATTTCCTTAACTAGAATTGGTGTAACAAGATTGGGAGGTTGAAACCATCTCTAAGGAACATGAAGGGTAGTAGTGACCCTGCATGGGAGGGTTTAGAGAAAGCATAGGTTGATTGGAATAGTACCTAATGTTGGATGGGACTGGTGCAACGAGTCACCCACCAAATTATTAGGAGTGAGGTTATGAACCGTACACATTTATGGGGTATTGGAAGGTACTTCCAAGTTGAGTTTGGGTAATGTTATCAATCAAACCATATGTGTCATTTGATGCTCCAGGTTTATCTTGTCCAAAATATTGTAAGAAGGGAGCATTGAGGAGTACAGGATAAAGGTACCCTAACTATGTGTAGATAAGCTCAAATTTTTGAGATTTACTAATGGCCTCTTCCTAGCTTTGTGGCACAGTTGTGGCTACGTCTTTTGTGATTGCGAGAAAAAGATATTTAAAAAAGAAATCAAGATTAAGGGCTTATGTGACATCGACTTTACATAAACTATGATTTTTCCTCCATTCATGGACATGGTCTGAAATGTGGGTGGAAGTGGTTAGTCTAAAGTGAGTCAATAGTTACAGCCTTGTGTCATGACAGGCTAGGAGTTGGAAGAAGGTGAGGAATGATCTAGCTAAGGATTCAAACATTTTATGGGAATGAGTTACCTTGCTTACATACCATTTCACTGCAAGGCCAGTGAGGGTGCGTTGAAAGAGTCTCATACGAACTAAGTCCTCTATGATTGATCCAGGTCCAAGTGTGACAAAGGACCCTTCCAAGACCTTTTACTTTCCTGATGTGTTAAATTTCATTTTTAAAAGAACATAAATGAATACATCTGCATGTTGTAAAGAAGAGAAACATGACAATCATCAACACATGAAAATATAAGTCATTGATAATGGAGTTTGTCAAGGAGGGACTACGTCTCCGGGCCTCGATGTCAAGATGGTGTAGGTTGCTGCATTAAGTGCTGCAATAGCGATGATGTACATAAGAGGTGATGGCGCTATCATACAAGGAAAATTCCCTCACACAGGAGTGGCTCCAAGAGATGTACCGCTACAGGAAATCTCAGTCGAAAGGACTCCTATTAGTATGACACAAACCCATGCATGATGATAATGAACATCCCGCCAACATGGCATAAAAGGGATCTCAATGCAAAAATGCATGGAAACACATGAGTATCCCATCAACATGACGAAAAGGGATCTCAAACAAAACATGACAAATCATGACAACAAGTACATCCCACAAATGATTCTGCATCACATCAAGCAGAAATCATGAACAAGTAAGAAAACAAGATTCCACATCAAACATCAAATAGGGATCTATGCAGCACAATGCATAGCAAAAGAAGTACATGAACAAACTACATATACCTCACATATTGAGGCCATCTGAAGAAGAGGATGTCAAACTATTGAAGTTGGTCATACCATCAATCTCGCAGTGTCAAATCTCATGGAATGGTTGCTCGCACATCAATGTCGACACCTGCACTCCACTTAGAAAAGTGGCCAAAAAATGAAATGAGAAAATGGAAAATCTAAATACACCATTAGATTTTTGGTTTCGAATAGTGCAAAATCAACTGTCAAATTTCTGAATTCTGAGAAAATGAAAATCTGGGGCTCAAGGAATCTTTTAGATTCCTCAAAGATTCCCTCCTTCGGGTCCTCTGTAAATCTATTGCTCAGATCAAAATTTTAACTGAGCCATCAAGTTCATGTCGTTGAGAGGTGTAAGATTGACATAAAATTTGTCCAATTTGGAAACTGCAAAAATTTCACCCTCTTGAGAATTTTCACTCAGTGATGGTGCCACCTGCAATAAATAAATTAAAAAAAAAAATCTGCTTTGATTTCCATGCACACTCCTAGTTCCTCCATGTCTGGACGCATTGATGAATGAAGGTTTATATAAGTTTTTGTGCGTGAATTAACCAAAGATTTAGTTGTAGGCGAATTGGTATGAAGTCCAAGTTACAAGGAGGAGGTCGGGTGGTCAAGCCTCGACCCCTCCATTTTAATAATTTTTTTTAAACTGCATATGCCTTGGCTTGGGGCAGTTGGGTCCGCATTGGGCGGCCCACCCATAACTCTCACAGACTTGTATTAATTTTGTATTGGGCGTATTGCGTTGAAATGGCGCATTAAATGGAGGGTACAGTGTTTTGGTGTATGGTGGTTGTACATGGTTTAATGGTTGGGTCACCCGTGGTGCAAGCTGACCACGTGGCCGGGCGGGTTCGATCCCCACTGACCCATTGATATGGCATGTGATATGTTTTGGGGTGTGGGCAGGTCCACCAAAGGTGGCCCGCATGCACCCCGTATATAGTCATATCATGGTTAACGAGTGGTTGGAGGAGGGTCCGGCGGGGTCATGGCCACCAACGCAATTAATTTTGATTTTCATGTGATGGGTTGAGGGAGGTCCGGTGGGGGTCTGGCCTGTCGGACATAAAAAAAATGATTTTTGTTATGTAGGAGGGAGGTGGGCGGGGGCATGGCCGGCACTCAATTTATCTAATATATATATATATGTGGTATAGTATATTATATATATATATATATATATAATATATATTTATATTTATCGATTATCTTATTATATTTTATAGATTATATTTTTAATTTTGTCTAACATAAGGGTTTTTAACCACTTAAGAAGGCCACAATTTTGGCTGCTTCCGGGAGCTAATTTTCATGCCTTGAGGTCGGTCAAATTGTAGGACACTTAAACCTGGCCCACAGTCCAACTTTGACCAAAACTTTGACTGGCTCGTTCTCCCTCATACGATCTCATATTGACGAACCGTTCACACCGTTGTGATTAGGACGACGAGATCTATGCTCTGGTCCTGGCTCAAAATCATTTTTATCACTTTGATTTTCGAGCTTTCATAAGCCCTTTGTCCTCTGTGTGTGTCTGGAGCCACCTAGATCAATCCTCCCCACTGAAGAGCTTTTGGTCCTCCAAAAGCATGAAAAATAATCTACAACTTCTTTGTACCTTGTCTGCATCACAAGTGCCTTGAAAATGTCTCACTTCCATCTCCTTCACCTTTTTTCTTTAGAGCCTTAAGCGGTGAGCTGACACCTGCAATCTCTGCAAATTGTAGTACATTGTTTTGCAAATTACATGCTTGAATTTCATGACCAACTAATGACCCCAAGCATCCCATACTTGCCATGAGTTTATAACACATACTCGGTGGTCAATTTTACATCAAGATGGACGCAATACCCCAGCTACAAAAACAAGGCCAACATATCATTATTGCTTCAACAAATGATGGAAAACACTTCATCACTGCAACACATGATTTACAAAGATGAGGCCAAACACTATTGTTTCTTTGACAAGTGATGGAAACATGACATCACTTTCACAGTTTAAAATGCAACTCAAAATAATACTAGACATCGTTGTTGCTTAACAAGTGATGGGAAACACATCATCCTTTTACATTTTGAAATGCAACAAATGATTTACAAAAGCACGACCATGAAAAAATAACATATCTAGAAACCATTTTTCATGTATCACTGTGAATGGGTCATCCCCCTGTGGTGGATTTGCTTGTCAAACAATTGTTTCACCTGGTTCATGCATCGACACTTTGTCATTCAGGCACTACTCTAGATGGAGCCTCCAACAGGTGGCTCTTTGATGGCCACTTCTATCACAATGACTGCAATAAGTCTTCTTCCTCCAGATCTTCTTAACATGTTTCTTTACTTGCTGTTGAGAGGGTCCTTCACGCCTCATCCTTTTGTGTGCTACCATTCTTTTCCAACACTTAGAAAATGTATGGTTATGTAATCCACAAAAGGTACATGTTTTTCGATTCCATGATTTATGTTCATATTTAAAAATATGATTATAATCGAAACGAACATTCAAATGTCAAAAGTGGTTATACCTTTCCTTGTTGTCTCTGGTGTAAGTATGGCGATAAGAGTTTGCCTCAGCTCTTTCCCTGCAATGGGTGTTGCCATGGGATGATGGGGATGTGTTCCCATCATTCTCTTTCCTCAACGATTTCAACGATGTCTCGGAAGATTTTGACACCTTCGAGCATTCTCTCTCGGTGTATCTCAACCCTGCAAATTGAGGTCTCTGCACAACCTCCAATGGTTGAGTCATGTCTTGGTTAGTAACACCAAGTTCTTTTTCCTCCTTGTGCCTCGTCCTGGTAAGGAGCCTCATGTTTGTCCCTGTAATTGGGATCTTCACATCTCGAATAGAAATTGTATTATGTGAGTACAAAACTAAAAGGAAATCAACATCTTTTACCTCCTCTGTCGATTTGGAAAGAACTAATGAGGGCTTCTTATCATCTGTTGTTGGTGGTTCGCTAGCTGTCTCGATGCATTCCCCAACTTCCTTTCTCACATACCCAAGTCCTCCCTAACGAGGTAATTCTTCTACTATGATGGGATTTACAATGCCTTGGCCATTAATTCCCAAACCTTTTCCTTCATACCCCATTCTCTTCAATAATTTGGAGCCAATTCCTGTGGTATGATTTTCAAAAACAGCGAAATCATCATCAAGACATATACATGAATTTGGAGAACTACTTTTTACCTCACATGGGTCACACTGCAACTTTTCCAAGGCCTCGTCCTTAGCTTGCAGTTGTCGTAGAAAACTATGTTTCTCTTATTTTTCTTCATGTAGAAGCATCTTCAATTCAGCTTAATCTGTTTGAAGACTTTGGTTGTTGTCCTTCAGTTCTTCCAGGGCCTCTTCCGTGGCTTGCAACTAAGCTGCAATCGCTCATTTTCCTCTGTCTCTTCTTGTAGAGCTTCATACATTATTTCCACCCTTTTGGAAATTTTGAGCATGGTCTCATACATTTCTTTTTCATCCTTTGTCGATGCATGTTCCATTCTTCATGCTTTCTATTCACATCCATGCAAAGACCACTCTGATACCGCTTGATCCAGGTCCGGGTGTGACAAAGGACCCTTCCAAGACCTTTTGCTTTCGTGATGTGTTAAATTGCATTTTTAAAAGAACATAAATGAATACATCTGCATGTTGTAAAGAAGAGGAACATGACAATCATCAACACATGAAAATATAAGTTGTTGATAACGGAGTTCGTCCAGGAGGGACTACGTCTCCAGGCCCCGATGTCAAGATGGTGTAGGCCGCTGCATTAAGTGCTGCAATAGTGATGATGTACATAATAGGTGATGGCACTATCATACGAGGAAAATGCCCTCACGCAGGAGTGACTTCAAGAAATGCTTCTTTACAGTTACTCTCAGTCAAAAGGACTCCTATTAGTGTGACACAAACTCATGCATGATGATAATGAACATCCCACCAACATGGCATAAAAGGGATCTCAATGCAAACATGCATGGGAACACATGAGTATCCCATCAACATAACGACAAGGGATCTCAGACAAAACATGACAAATCATGACAACAAGTACATCCCACAAATGATTCTACATCACATCAAGTAGGAATCATGAACAAGTAAGAAAACAATATCCCACATCAAACATCAAACAGGGATCTGTGCAGCACAATGCATAGCAAAAGAAGTATATGAACAAATTACATATTCCTCACATCCTGAGGCCATCTAAAGAAGAGGATGTCAAACTATTGAAGCTGGTCGTACCATCAATCTCGCGGTGTCGAATCTCATGGAATCACTACTTGCACATGAATGCTGACACCTGCACTCCACTTAGAAAAGTGGTCGAAAAATGAAATGAGAAAATGGAAAATCTGAATACACCAACAAATTTCTAGCGTTGAATAGTGCAAAATCAACTGTCAAATTTATGAATTATAAGAAAATGAAAATTTGGGGCTCAAGGAATCTTTTAGATTCCCCCTAGATTCCTCAAAGATTCCCCCTTCCGGTCATCTATAAATCTATTGCTCAAATCGTAATTCTGACTGCACCATCAGGTTTGTGTCGCTGATAGGTGTAAGATCGACATAAAAATTGTCTAATTTGGACACTACAAAAAATTTCACCCTCCTAAGAATTTTCGTTCAATCATCGTTCCACGTGCAATAAATTAATTAAAAAAAATCCTACCTTGATTTCCGTGTACGCTCTTGGTTCCTCCATGCCTAGGCGCACTGATGAAATGAAGGCTTATATAAGTTTTTGTGGGCAAATTAAACAATGATTCAGTTGTAGGCGGATTGGTATGAAGTCCAAGTTACAAGGAGGAGATCGGGTGGTCAAACCCCAACCCCTCCATTTTAATACTTCTTTTGTTTTTTTGCTTAAACTGCATATGCCTTGATTTGGGGGGTCGGGTCTGCATTGGGCGGCTCACCCCATAACTCCCGCAGACTTGTATTAATTCTGGATTGGTCGTATTGCGTTGAAATGGCGCATTAAATGGAGGGTACACGGTTTTGGTGTATCGTGGTTGTACATGGTTTAATGGTTGGGTCGCCCGTGGTGTGGGCAAGCCACATGGCCGGGCGAGTTCAATCATCATCAGCCCATTAATATGGCATGTGATATGTTTTGGGGTGTGGGCCGGGTCCACCGAAGGTGGCCCGTGCCCACCGAAGGTGGCCCGTGCCCACCGAAGGTGGCCCGTGCCCACCCCATATATAGTCATATCATGGTTAACGAGAGGTTGGAGGAGGGTCTCGCGGGGTCATGGTCGCTGGCTCAATTAATTTTGATTTCATGCGATGGGTTCAGGGAGGGTTGACGGAGGTCTGGCCCACTGGCCCATAAAATTTTTCGATTTTTAGCAATGTAGTTGGGAAGGGAGGTGGTGGGGGTCATGGCCCGCCACCTCATATTATATATATTTTTTTATTTTTATTAGAAACAGGGAATTTTTTAATTTTGTCTAACATAAGAGTTATTAGACAACTTAAAGAGGCCACAATTTCACCCTCTTTTGGGAGCTAAGTTTCATGCCACGGGGTCGGTTAAATTGTAGGACACTTAAGCATAGCCCACGGTCCAACTTTGACTGGCTCATTCTTCCTCATACTAGCTCAGATTGACGAATCGTTCTCACCGTTGTGCTTAGGATGGCAAGATCTACACTCTAGTCCTAGTTTGAAAGCATTCTGATCACTTTGATTTTTGAGCTTTCATAAGCCCTCTTTGTCCTGTGTGTGTCTCGAGAGCCACCTGGATGAATCCTCCCCACTTAGGAGCTTTTGGTCCTCCAAAAGCATGAAAAATAATTTTCAACTTCTTTGTACCTTGTCTGCATCACAAGTGCCCTAAAAATGTCTCGCTTGCATCTCCTTCACCTTTGTTCTTCGGAGACTTAAGCAGTGAACCAACACCTGCAATCTCTACAACTAGTAGTACATTGTTTTGCAAATTACATGCTTGAATTTCATGACCAACTAATGACCCCAAGCATCCCATACTTGCCACGACTTTATAACACATACTTGGTGGTCAAGTTTACATCAATATGGACACAATACCCCAGCTATGAAAACAAGGCCAACATATCATTTTTGCTTCAACAAGTGATGGAAAACACTTCATCACTACAACACATGATTTACAAAGATGAGGCCAAACACTATTGTTTCTTTGACAAGTGATGGAAACACGACATCACTTTCACAATTTAAAATGCAACTCAAATAATACTAGACATCATTTTTGCTTAGCAAGTGATGGGAAACACATCATCACTTTTACATTTTGAAATGCAACAAATGATTTACAAAAGCACGACCATGACAAGCTAACATATCTAGAAACCATTTTTCACTTATCATTGTGAATGGTTCATCCCCCTGTGGTGGATTTGCTTGTCGAACAATTGTTTCCCCTGGTTCATGTGCCAACACTTTGTCGTTCAGGCACTACTCTAGATTGAGCCTCCAACAAGTGGCTCTTTGATGGCCACTTCTATCGCAATGACTACAATAGGTCTTCTTCCTCCAAATCTTCTTAACATGTTTCTTTACCTGTTGTTGAGAGGATCTTTCACACCTCATATTTTTGTGTTCTGCCATTCTTTTCCAACACTTAGAAAATGTATGGTTATGTAATCCACAAAAGGTACATGTTTTTTGATTCCATGATTTACGTTCATCTTTAAAAACATTATTATAATCGAAATGAACAATCCCATGTCAAAAGTGGTTATACCTTTCCTTGTTGTCTCTGGTGTAAGTATGGCGATGAGAGCTTGCCTCAACTCTTTCCCTGCAATGGGCATTGCCATGGGATGATGGGGATGTGTTCCCATCATTCTCTTTCCTCGACAATTTTGACGATGTCTTGGAAGATTCTGACACCTTCGAGCATTCTCCCCATGTGTATCTCAACCTTGCAAATTGAGGTCTCTGCACAACCTCAAATGGTTGAGTCATGTCTTGGTTAGTAACACCAAGTTCTTTTTCCTCCTTGTGCCTCGTCCTGGTAAGGAGCCTCATATTTGTCCTTGTAATTGGGATCTCCACATCTCCAACAGAAATCATACTATGTGAATACGAAATCGAAAGAAAATCAACATCTTTTACCTCCTCTGTCGATTTGGAAAGAACTGATGAGGACTTCTCATGATCTGTTGTCGATGGTTCACTGGTTGTCTCAACGCATTCCCCAACTTCCTTTCTGACATACCCAAGTCCTACCTGATGGGGTAATTCTTCTACTTTGATGGGATTGACAATGCCTTGGCCATTAATGCCCAAGCATTTTCCTTCATACCCCATTCTCTTCAACAATTTGGAGCCAATTCCTATGGTATGATTTTCAAAAACAGTGAAATCATCATCAAGACATATACGTGAATTTGGAGAACTACTTTTTACCTCACATGGGTCATGTTGCAGCTTTTCTAAGGCCTCATCCTTAGCTTGCAGCTGTCATAGCAAACTATGTTTCTCCTCTTTTTCTTCATGTAGAAGAATCTTCAATTTAGCGTTATCTGTTTGAAGACTTTGGTTGTTATGATTCAGTTCTTACAGGGCCTCTTCCATGGTTTGCAACTGAAGCTGCAATCGCTCCTTTTCCTCTGTCTCTTTTTATAGAGCTCCATACATTATTTCCACCCTTTTGGAAATTTTGAGCATGGTCTCATACATTGATTTTTCATCCTCTGTCGCTGCACATTCCATTGTTCACACTTGCAATTCACATCCACACAAAGACTGCTCTAATACCACTTGATCTAGGTCCGGGTGTGACAAAGGACCCTTCCAAGACCTTTTACTTTCTTGATGTGTTAAATTTTGTATTAAAAGAATATAAATGAATACATCTGCATGTTGTAAATAAGAGGAACATGACAATCATCAACACATGAAAACATAAGCCATTGATAATGGAGTTCGTCCAGGAGGGACTACATCTCTGAGCCCCAATGTCAATATGGTGTAGACCGCTACATTAAGTATTGCAATAGTAATGATATAAATAAGAGGTGATGGTGCTATCGTACAAGGAAATTTCCCTCACGCAAGAGTGGCTCCAAGATATGTTCTGCTACAGGAACTCTCAGTGAAAAGGAATCCTATTAGTTTAACACGAACTCATGCATGATGATAATAAACACCTCGCCAACATGGCATAAAAGGGATCTCAATACAAACATGCATGGCAACACATGAGTATCCCATCAACATAACGACAAGGGATCTCAGACAAAACATGATGAATCATGACAACAAGTACATCACACAAATGATTCCACATCACATCAAGCAGAAATCATGAACAAGTAAGAAAACAAGATCCCACATCAAACATCAAACAGGGATCTGTGCAGCACAATGCATAGCAAAAGAAGTACATGAACAAACTGCATATATCTCACATCTTAAGGCCATCTAAAGAAGAGGATGTCAAACTGTTGAAGCTGGTCGTACCATCAATCTTGCGGCGTTGAATCTCATGGAATGGTTGCTCGCACATGAATGCTGACACCTGCACTCCACTTAGAAAAGTGGCCGAAAAATGAAATGAGCAAATGGAAAATCTGAATACACCATCAAGTTTGTGGCGTCGAATAGTGCAAAATCGACTATCAAATTTATGAATTCTGAGAAAATGAAAATCTGGGGTTCAAGGAATCTTTTAGATTCCCCCTAAATTCCTCAAAGATTCCCCCCTCCGGGTCCTTTGTAAATCTGTTGCTCAAATCGAAATTTTGATTACGCCATCAGGTTTGTGTCGTTGAGAGGTGTAAGATCGACATAAAAATTGTCCAATTTGGACACTGCAAAAATTTCACCCTCCAAAGAATTTTTGCTCAGTCATGGTTTCACCTGGATAAATTAATTAAAAAAAATCTTGCTTCAATTTCCATGCGCGTTCTTGGTTCCTCCACGCCTTGTTGCACTGATGAAATGAAGGTTTATATAAGTTTTTGTGGGTGAATTAACCAATGATTCAGTTGTAGGCAGATTGGTATGAAGTCCAAGTTACAAGGAGGAGGTCAGGTGGTCAAACCCCGACCCCTCCATTTTAATACTTCTTTTTTTTTTTTTTTAAACGCATATTCCTTAGTTTGGGGGGGGTCGAGTCCACATTGGGCGGCCCGCCCCATAACTCCTGCAGACTTGTATTAATTTTGGATTGGGCGTATTGCATTGAAATGGTGCATTAAATGGAGAGTACATGGTTTTGGTGTATGGTGGTTGTACATGGTTTAATGGTTGGGTTGCCTATGATGTAGGTCGTCCACGTGGTCAGGTGGGTTCGGTCCCCGTTAGCCCATTAATATAGCATGTGATATGTTTTGGGGTGTGGGTCGGGTCCACCAGAGGTGGGCCACACCCACCCCGTATATAGTCATATCATGGTTAATGAGAGGTTGGAGGAGGGTCTGGCGGGGTCATGGCCACTAGCCCAATTAATTTTGATTTCATGCAATGGGTTCAGGAAGGGTTGACGGTGTCATGGCCCGTCGGCCCATAAAAATTTTTGATTTTTGGTAATATAGTTGGGAAGGGAGGTGGCGGGGGTCATGGCCTTCCACCTCATATTATATTAGAAATAGGCCATTTTTTTAATTTTGTTTAACATAAGAGTTATTAGATAACTTAAAGAGGCCATAATTTTTCCCTCTTTCGGGAGCCAAGTTTCATGCCACGGGGTCGGTCAAATTGTAGGACACTTAAACCTGGCCCACAGTCCAACTTTGACTGGCTCGTTCTCCCTCATACGAGCTCGGATTGACGAACCATTCGCACCATTATGATCAGGACGATGAGATATATGTTCTGGTCCTAGTTCAAAATCATTCTGATCACTTTGACTTTCGAGTTTTCATAAGCCCTCTTTGTCCTATGTGTGTCTCTAGAGCCACTTGGATCAATGATGTTATTAGATGAACACCATAAATGAAAAGTCATGATATGGTTGGGGGGGTCCTCCCCCTACTTTCCTTCAAACTTAAGGATGTCTGAAGGAAATTCGGCTGGGATTGGGGGTCATTGTGTATTATGAGCGATGGGATCATTTGTAAGCTTGGTTAGATCTGGAAGATTTAAGGAAGCTACAAAGGGTATTATGTTGGTATTCACCATCGTAAAAATACTTGGAAATGAAATGATCAATGGAGTCCCTTGCAAGGAAGTATGAGTGATACTTCCTAGAGGGGTAGTACGTGGACTCCCTTGAGGGGTGTTAAAAGGAGTATATTGAGGGGGAGTGGCTCGATCAAGGTTGCCCCGAGAAATTTTGAGCCAAGCAAAGTGGATGGATGTTGCTTCGTGCGCCGAAATGGTGAGAGACCTGGCACACCTCCTAGTAATGGGAGGAGGATTCGGATGCACCTAGAGTGATGGGTGACTCTTGCGCCCCCTATGGTGCCATAGAAAGTGTGTGTTACTTATATATGGTGAGGAAGGATTTTCTAGCAAACCAAATGAACCACATACATAACACAAAGCAAAAATAAATGGTTAATTTTCCCTTTAACTATATAATATGTGAAACAATCAATAAAAAAGGTTTTGTGAGGTTTTTTAAATATGATAAAAATTCTATAAATACTTAAAACGCCATTTCTACTCAAATAGTAATCAGGCCATGAGAAGATTTTGTAGTAAGGATACTAGGGCCACGTTTCGAAATCATTGGCGACGCTTTCAGCCACCAAGTACCAACCAAGGTGTGAGAGGGTTACAGTGGGGGTTATTGGGGCTACATCCCAAAAGAACTGGCGACGCGTCCAATAGCCTAACGAAAATTGCCTCAGGTCTGAGTACTCCTGTACCCGCAACCTATAAGGAAAGATGCCCTAATTTTTGGCCACTAAGTTACCTACATCCAGTGGGAATGAGTGAATCTCAGCTTCTGGTCATCATTTTTGGACCCCATACCCTTACCATGTGTCATGAGACAACATGAAGGTATGTGATACTCTGCCACCTAGGCCTTACCCCTTCACGGATTTCTTCTCATTATCGAATTTGTCACTGGATGATGCAGGATTTAAAGCTCCCTAAAATACAACTTCTATGTTTCAAGATGTAAAACAACCACAATGGCTTATGCGTTGCCTAACCCCACTCATTGCCCCCCTCACTCCTCCCCCCCGCCCCCCGCGGTCCTATCCTGAACTATAAATTATTTTGTGGCCCTTACGAGGAATTTAATGTGTTCAAGTTAAGGCTATTAGAGAGTCTTTACTTCACCTAGGATGTGGAAGAAAAAATGTAAGTTAAAAAAAAACTAATTACAAAGTCAAATGATGATACCCTTTATACAAAGTGTAAGTTAGCGTAGTGAATGGAGAGTTAGTGTGTGCAAGTGGAATTGTAAACATACAAAGTGTGAAGTGATGTAGATATGCAGTGATCATTTACAACTCCCCTAATTACACTATGTTATATTTTTTTCTTGCAATATAAGAAAAAATGTGTGGATAATGGGTCACTTCCTTCCTTTCTAATTACACTATGTAAGCATATAGGGAGATGGAAGCTTTAGCATTTTGAGAAAGATTTCATATGTCACCACAGGTTCATTACAAGGACACAAAGGACGTAGGGGTTACTCTCTTTCTTTACTAACACCAATTCATGGTAAGCATATAGGGAGATGGAAGATTTAATGTTTTGAGAAATATTTCATATGTCACCACAGGTTCATTGCAAGGACACAAAGGAGGTAGGGGTTACTCTCTTTCTTTACTAACACCAATTCATGGTCCTGAAAATAATTGAAATTAAATAAAAGCTTTGGTTAGCAAAACAAGTAAAAAAGATGTCTGAATTTAAGGCCACTTACTTTCCTCTTAATTAACCTAAGTGTGATGTGAGTTTTGTCATGACAAAAATGTAGAAATTCTTTGTAGATTCAAACTGCTAATTGTAATTTACTAAAAAAATAGACTTGAATATACTGTACTCATTAGCGGAAACAATTAAATGATCAAGAAATCACGAAGCATACAAGAGAAAGAATTCAATCAACGCATTACACAATTATTTCCTAGGGAAAGCCACAGCTAAAAACCCCTGCTATTTGTATATTGCATTAGTCAGAAAATATGAGAAGATTGCAATGCTTTGTTCAAGCCCAAGCAACCTCTACACTATCTCTATCTATCTCAAAACTTCCTAGCCAAGCCCAGGCCAATACTTAACCAATTATTTGCTTGTCCAAGTCTCTATTTCCTTGCGTTGTTAGCTTGGGAATTAACCCCCTATTAATTAGGGAAATTCCTCAAGGGAATTGTGCAATCAATCATACGCCTTCCTCTGACTACATGGACCACCTATACAAATTGGATGATTATACCATTGATATTACAATGTCCATGAACTCCAATCTCAACTGGGTAACTTTCAGATCTAATATTCATGATTTATTTATGAGTGAATCATCAGTTAATTCGTTGATCACTGCAAGCAGCGCCACACTACTAGACCTCCCACTAGTTCTGTTAGAAAATTATATATTGCAGAGTAATGGAACACATGAAATATTGCAGAAACACAAACACAAAAAACTCATAAAACAAGAAAGGCAGATATATGTGGTTCACCCAATTTGGACTACGTCCACAGAGAAACAATCAATCCTTCCTTTATATTATCCATCAAAATGAAGAGATACAACTTACAGTAGATCCGTTGTAATTCCCTCTTTGCTCTCACACAATCTCCTTTATCTTTCTCGCTCAGAATACACACCTTCCTAGCTGCAATACAATTCCCTCATATATAGCGAGAGGTTTCCTTCTAGGGAAAAAAAAACCCTAAATTAAACATAACCTCTATCGTCTCATGAAAGGCTCGGATTGACTACAAAATTACAATATTTTACAAGGCAATTTTACATCTATTTTTAGCTTCGAGGGCGCTGCCCCTGAACCGCCTAATGGCGAACAAATGGTCAACATTTCCGCCCCATTACGAACTAGAGTCCAATGCAGTGATACCTCTGAAAAAAGAAGATAATCAAGCTCCACACCCAACAAGTTCCTCCAACATTTAGAACTAGTTTAACTTACTTTAACTCAGTTAAACTAAATTAATTAATTACAACTCAAAATAAACTCAACCAGAGCTCCTATAAAGTAGGAGACACTCTACATGACTCAAGTTAGACCCTCAACTCGAATTAACTGAGCCAACTACGTCAAATTAACTTAGTTAACTAATACAAGTTGTCATGATATGTGGAATTACAATTTTATTCCTAATACAATTCAAGGACAAAATTAAATTAGGATTTTCTTGTTT
The DNA here is from genome assembly GCA_000404065.3 of Pinus taeda. Classification (NCBI taxonomy): domain Eukaryota; kingdom Viridiplantae; phylum Streptophyta; class Pinopsida; order Pinales; family Pinaceae; genus Pinus; species Pinus taeda. The sequence goes on from APFE031371270.1 coordinate 161,296, forward strand.
CATTTTCAACACAAAACAAGTTAAAAAGATATGTGGATTAGGGCCACTTACTTTCCTCCTAGTTAAGTTATGTTTAATGAGAGTTTTGTAATGAGAAAAACAAGTTAAAAACATATGTGGATTAGGGCCACTTACTTTCCTCCTAGTTTCGCTATGTTTTGATGCAAGATTTCAAAGTAAAAGATAAGTAATTTCCCTACTTATGGTGGTTAGCAAAGAAAATTGAAGGTTTTTCTGAACTAGGAAAAAATTGTTGGAGTGTAAGAAGGTCACTAAAGGTTGCCACAAAACTCAGGAAAAGGGAATTACAACGAAATTTTAATCTCTTTATGTGTCTCGCAGATTATGTTTTACACAGTCATGAGATCCGTGAGACCGTATCTGCAAAAAGCCATGAGGTCGCCTAAAAAAATAAACAAGGGTACTTTTCGACTGCGCACGGGTCCAAGGGAAGCCTACACAAGTCCAGAAATATTATGTGATGGAAACACAGTGGAATTATAAAGAAGAAAGACCCACGAAACAACTAATAACACTAAAAAAGACAAGTAAGTGGAGTTGCAATTTTGTATTGTGTGTTTGGTTGCTTATGAATCCCAAAAACACCTTCCTTGCAGCGAGATGTTTCCTACAAAAATCATACAAATAAATGAATGATGTTAGTGAGTGAAGATGGAATAATGAAGCATTGAATGTAATGGAAACAATGCATAAACAAAATTAAACTAAAACTAAATTAAATAACACAAAACTAGTTTATGAAACAAAACAAAAAGACTCAACAAAAGAGTGGGAAAATGATCATCTTTATTGATTGTTGGTGGTGGAAGAGTTACAAATAAAGTATCAAAGACGAATGAAAAGATTTTTTTAAGCGATGGTGTTCAATAGCTCTCAACAAGGATTTCTATTTTTCAATCTCTTTTGCAAGTTTTCTCTCTCAAAGACGCATAGAAAACTCTCTACAATGGTGGAATTATCCTTACAATGGTATGCTAGATTGCTTTGGAGAAAATTTGATAGCATAACAATGCACAACTTCTAATTGTTTTTTACTCTCCATTAACTTGTATTTATACAATTTTTGGACACTCCTTCCCTCCTTTGGCTCATCAATGAGGTTGTTTGTCTCATAAATGAGATGAGAGCTACCATCCTCTTGTCATTAAAGCTTCTTGGGGCTCAAGGCTCAAATGGTCAACCCATCATGTCAAGAGGTGAAGTGTTTTTCAAGCAATTTTGTGTCCCAAGGTGTTGGCTAGACATCTCGTGACCCTCGCAGTTATCGAGGGGAACGTCATGATGTAATGAATTTCCAGCTTTGGAGCACCCACGAGGGTGGATTTTTTAATTCAACCTTAGGACATCTTTTGATTTTTTTTCTCTTTATGATGTTTCCAATTGAAAATGTAGCCCCTATACATGTTTTTCACTGACTCTGTGTCTTCCATTACATATAGATGAGTGTACCATTCTTCTCATAATAACACTCATCATGTGACTCAGTCCTAGGCTCCATGGACAAAATAATGTTGACATCATCATGATGTCAGCCCTGACACATGGCCTCCCCTGATTGAGCCATGTGTCACTCAAAAAATCATCCATTTGGTTAACAAAACTACCAAGTATTCATGCCATGTGGCACCTCCCATCTCATCATGCACCCCAAATCTCTCACTACCATGTATCATTGGAGATTCCACGTGTGTTTCTAGTCACACTACCATGTCATCTGTTGAGGGGCCACGTGACATAATTCGAAGCCTGCAACATGTCATGTTTTGATTAGACCAACGTGGCAGAGGGAAATTGACATGGGGACGGCATTAAATTTTGTGCATGTCATAACATAATCCATCATTCATGAATTCTTCAATGGTCAGATCAACCCTATGATGCACACTCCTTAACTTGTTGAATAATGTGCAAGTCTTTGTGCCATTTGTCATGGATTGTAACATGAAATCTAGATTTGATCTGAAGATGCTCGACATTTAACAAATTTGGTGTTATTCATAATAAATTTGGTGTTTTTTTCTCCCCTTGCCGTTGTTAACCTCAAAATGACATATCTTCTTATCTGGAGGAGTTTGACCAAGTGTGATATATCGTTGGAAAGACCTCGGAGAGGAATATTCAACCATGCCATCCATAGCTCCATTTTAACAATATAACTTCAACAAAAAATCAATTACATAGGTTGACATCAATGAAAACACTATGTCCAGCAACAACATTTTATAGAATAATTTCTAGAACTATTTACAAGAACTTTGAAGGAACGCATCCAGCAAGATGTGTCTCTTTGAACCTAAATCTCTAGAGTATGTTTTTGGAAGGAAAATTTGAAGGTAAAAATATGGACACTAGAAAAGTGATCAGTTATAGCTATAGAGAAAATCATGCTCCCTCTCCTAAACTGACAAGGTTGACTCCTCAACAAATGGGTGAAAGAAGAGCAAAGGGACAATGTTTCAATTATAATAGCAAGTATAGTAATGGATATAAATGCAGTAAAAATAAATTATCAACATATACTATGAATATGAAGAAGATCAAGAAGTGGAACCATCACAAGATCTAGACCTAGAAGAGGCTACTCCAGTAATCTCTTTTCATGCATTAGCTAGCATCAGTACTCAACAAACCATCAAGATAGATTAATCAAAAAGAAAAAGGTAATAATATTGATTGATTCAGGTAATACCCATAACTTCACCAATTAAAAATTGAAAAAACTTCTTAATTGCATTCTCTATTCGGCACCATAATTTTGTTAAACAAACTTGTCTCATGGAAAAGGTCAAAGTTAACCGAGTCAAATGGTAGTTGTTTCAGGCACATGGTTTAGCATACCCATGGTTTTTTACCCATGGAATTCATGTAATGAAACCTTTAAGAAGCTAAGTGAAGACTTTATTTTAATGGGTTAGGGGATGTGAGCAGTGAAGGATCACTTGGCTGACTTGGTCGGGTTTTGGCCAAGGGATCTAATGGAATTCCCTTGGCTGAGTTTTTCCCCGAAGTTGAGGTTCTCCTAGGGTAAACATTGTGTTAATATTTGTATGTTATATGTTATTTTGTACTGGTAATAATTATCTTGAGGCAATTTTTTAACATTTGGTAATAGAGCCTAGTGTTGACTTCACAAGGGCGTCTTTGTTGCTAAGGGATTACTTGTCCTAGTGAGAAAAAATGTGAAAATCGGTTAGTTGTATCCTACCATTACTAATGCTAGACCAAATAAGATTGAGGAGTTTTCATTTATTTGGTTGTGGTTTTGGAGTATCTATTTGTAGAGGAAGGTAGTCATCTAATTATGATTAACGACGCTCTCTCATGGAGCTCTTCATCCATAAATTATCTCTTGTAGGCTATGTTGCCCACCAAAAGTGGGTGACCCTATAGGAGAAATTTTCTCCTTGATATCTCTTTAGGTGGCAGGAGAACTTTTCTCCTTGATATCTCTTCAGTTGGTAGCCAAAAACCCTTGACAGCCACCAATGTAGCCGATTCATAGTGCCATCTGATCTCCGCTCCTTGCATATATCATATGTCCCCTTGCCCATATGTCGAGAGTAAATTTTTGAAGGGGGGTAGTCCAATCCTAAAGGTATGTTTTTCATTGTACGTTTGAGTGCTTATGTTTGTTTTCCTTGTGCATATTGGGCATGGATTATTAGGTGACATGGAATGAGAAAAGGTTTTGGCCGTAGTTTTGTTCTCTCACCTTAAATGGGGGGTTAATCCTCAATCCTAGTCCCATGGGATCTCCTCTATTGGCCTATGGCTTTAGGAATGGCACTGCATGAAAACCTTGATTTTGGTAGCACGATCTCGTTTTATTGTTCCATATATTTCATTCCCCTCTGCACATTATAAGCCCTATTTCATCATCTTTCCTCTCTGAGTCTGCATGACCACTAGGTCCACAAGGCACTATTACACCCCCTCCCCTTGTCCACATGTTTGGGTTGGGCCTAGAAATTTTTCCCCAGAAGTTGATGTAGCTAAAAGAACATTAAAAACATATCATGGCCACAAGCAAGAAATAAAAGAAAATAATATTATAAAATGCAAAAGATGGTCAAGACATTGAAATATCACATGGGCAAAAGCCAAATGTGAACTCTACCCCTTATCATTATGGCCATCACTTTGGTTCATATGGCCCATGAGTGCCCCCACATCATTAAGGAACTCATGCATGTCCCAACCCCTAGTTGGTGATGAACTACCCCACCTTAAGGGAGTAATAACTACTTATATCACACACATCATCCTCTCATCTCCTGGAACCCCAAGCAGTAATATAAAGAAAAATCAAGAAAAGGCAAAAAGCTAATGAAGAAGGGTGGAAAAAAAAGTTGGGTTAACTCATATATCCATGATTTCCCCCCCTACATCTATACACCCAAGTATGTGGACATTTATTATCATTACCATCCTTGTGCCCTTAGCATTTGGCTTTGAGACCCTTGTGTCCCCATCCATCTCATCATTACCCCTATCAATTGGAGGATGTACGTTGAATCTACCTTTCCCCTTAGGGGTTGTGAACACCTAATAGAATTGTTTATTAGCCACTCCTACCTAAGGAGATAACACTATTATGAGCTTAAAACCCTAAATTTGGAAGGGAACCCATTATGAAGTCTCAATGTGCCCTTGATTAACAAGATTGGTTCACTTAGATGCACTAATCAATTATTGTACATGATGGTGAGGAAGCACATTGGATCTTATATGTAATTGTGAAGTGGTTTTATCAAGGGTTGGACAACTTAATTGAGGCCCAAGCCAAACAGAAGATCATATTAACGCTCCCAAGGGAAGCATTGAGAGCCATGGGACTACATGTGTTAGAGAATTGTTTCATGCCATGGGCACCTTCAGCACCCTCATCAGTCTGTTCATTGCCCCACATTATTCACGAGATGATGCACTTGGACATGTGTGCCCCTACCGACACAACATATTATGGTACTTGATCTCAGGCCCAGAGGAGGCTTATCTCACCCTTGAGACATGGGAGGGAAAGAACCATCATCAAAGCCCTCATTTAGAGCATTACCCAAGCTATTCTATCATCATGAAACCAATGAGACTAGCTTTTGTGCCCCAAACCCACTTTGGGGCCCCACATGATGATGTCCATGAAGAATAGGGATCATCCCCTAATTGGTGATTTATGGAGCCCTCTCTCATCTTGGCACATAGAGGGCTCAACATGGCCTTCCAATAGCCCTACATCAGCATGATGTCATCAATTCGATTAGCATTTGGATGGCTAATTCATAATTTATGAAAGATACTTGGTCGACTTGTGACCAAGGGTTGCTTTTTGCACATGTTTATAATGTTAGGGACCCCTAGACTAATAATTTGACTTGGTGAGACACATATAAATAGAACTCACCTTCATTTGTATTTGATCATCATGACACTTGGGATTTCGACCTCTTTTACTAATTCGCACTTTTTCTTTAGTGATCTTGTGGAGCATCTTGGATGCACTATCATATTTGGAGCTGATTTTTATCTTTTCTTAGAGCTACTTCTTGGATATGGATGGATATATTGCATGATTATCTTGAAAGTTCTTTTGTTGATGGAATATTTATTTTGAAAATCTCTGATGTATGTAATTGTTGCAACTAATGTAAATGTTATTTTGCCCTAATTTGTTGGAGAAATTTTTGCAAGCTATTTGGTTGGCTCTTGCATTTGTTACTCATGATATAACATGCAATCAATGTGCTAATGGTGAAATGCTATTTTTCTTCGTGAAACTCCATATTCTAATAGTAGGTAATTGTTGAAGGTTGGTAGCTAGGGCATCAATTTTTAGCCTTCTTGAAGATGAATTTGGCCAATCTAAAGAATTTAGGACATCGTTAGGCCAAGGGAGAAGGCACTAGAACAAGCAAATTGGTGATCAAACTTCCTTTTCTCCATAATTCTTTCTCCTAAATTCTAGTCCCCTTCCTCTTGGATGTGGCTAGACTAGCGCATCAATCAAAATCCACTAGAGAGTGAATTTTTGGATTCCATGAGCACAAGGCTCTTCTTTAAGGTCTTGTCTAGAGGTCCTCCTAGTTTGGTAGGTTTCTCATGGTTTTCCAACCATAAAATCTTGTGCCCTAGAAGGGAAACATCTAGCTTGTATCTTCTTGGCTTGGGGACTTCTTTGAGAGTTGTATGAGCATGGTATTCATTGGAATAAATCATAAGAAGCCCTTTCTTTCCCTACTTTGACCTTGAGAATGCCTATATCCATGAGAAGTCACAAAAGCCAAGGTCTATGCAACTATTTCCTAGGTCTCTTAAAGGGCGCGAAGAGCCTCTTAAAAGTGTCAAAGCATCACAAAGAGCTCCCTTAAGTGATATTACCTCATCACCTAGAGTCTTGATCTTAGAAATACCTATAATCATTAAATATCTCAAAACCCTATGTCTTGAACTCCTTACCTCAAGGCCTTTCTTGGAGAGTGTTTTAGCTTCTTTGAAGCACTGACCCATTGTTGTGTCTCTCCTTGAATGGGCAATGTGGAATCACATCATACCCAATCACTGAACAACTTTTTTTGAGTGATTCCCTTCTCATCAGGACTCCTCCCATCAGTGAAAATTTGCAAAGAGCAAGGGACATTGGTTGTGGTGATAGTGGGTCATTGTCCCATTGTTATCACTTAGTCTTAGTCTAGCTCTTTGTCCTTTAGGGTTTCCCTTCTTAGGGCATGCTAGATTGTGTAGTGACAGGCTACTCTCATGTCCTAGAAGGATGTTACAAACAATATCAATTACGAAAAGAAATGAAAGTGGATATGGAAGAAATAGAAAACCCCACAATCATATTGGTGTTGGTTCAATACATGGTGTCCGAGGATCGTTTGAGTGCATGGGTAAAGACACTACTGTGAGAAGTACGGCTGAAGAAAGTGGCCATCGTGCATTCGCTAAAAGTAGTGCATTTATTAAAGCAGTTAAAATTGTTGAAGATTTTAGGCGACAACCATTAATAAGAGAAATTGTGTTTATAATGGAGGAACAATTAGAGGTACAATTGAATGTGGTGAAAGCTTCATGAGCTAGTGAGTTTGATAGTCTCATTCATTTTCCTAAAGAAGAAATTACAAGGTAGTTAGTTACTTTTATTAATGACAACACATCAATAGAACAATTACACTTTGAATTTAAAGAAACTAATATATGATTTTGATATATATATAGTAACACTGAGTCCTAAAGCGTCAAAAATGGTCATATCAAATGGGACAAATGAAACCATGGTTTAAGAAAAGGGAAAAAAACTGAAATTAATTATGATAAACACGACTGAAATCAATTATGATATCAGCGATCCCTTCCTGCAATGATGCCAGGCAAGGACAATCCATTCCAATCATTAATGCTAACTTCCTGCAATGATGCCAGGCAAGGACAACCCATTCCAATCATTAATGCTAAAATGTACCGCCATCATGAAACGGATAGGTCAATCATTAGAAGTTGAGCATTTCGCAGAGGCTTTATATCAATCGAATTGTATCGAATTGTTTTTAATGTGATTTTTTGAATTTTTTGGTAGTGGAATCAGCAGAAAAAATAAAGGTGAAATTTTGATTTGTGTTATTTAATTTGATTTTTTTTATCATTATATGGATTCAGCACCCTAAAAAAATTTTAGGGCACTTTGATTATGTAGGGGTTACTCATAAACTCATTATTTCAATAAATTTCTGCTAAATTTTAGAGAAATTAGACAAAAACACCCACCAAAAAAGTGTCCAAAAAATCTCACTAAAGACTATCAATAAATAGAAAAATGACAATATCCAAAAGTATATAAAATATGACAAATATTAAATCCCTAGGCTAATCACTGGCTTATTGTTTTTTATCTTCTCTATTAATCACTTTATTCTTATCCAACCAACAAAAAAAATTGAGTGAGACACTAAATCAATGATGAATAAATGATTAACTCACTACAGGATGCTTAATAAGGATGCTTAATATTTATTTGAAAAAACCAATAATACCAACTACCATTCCATAGGGCACGATAGGTCAAACAGAGGGACCAAGACCAAGAATACCTTTAGCGTAGGCTAATCAAAGGAGATTCAGCGAAGGAACGTGTAGTGCCTCCAAAGAATTGGGGACCAAGGCTTGGCTGAGATGAATTGAACCAAAAGCTAAAGGATGAGATTGAAGCCCGCCATTCCCCAGCTGCCAGAAGACACCTGGAGCAATGAGCTGGGAGGGCACCGAATGAGGGCGATAGCAAAGCTGGTGGAAGTAGCGGAGTATAAGGGAATCGATTGCTTTGCGGTGTATCCAAGACAAACTCGCGGCTGAAGATCAATAGAGAAAGAAGCAACGGAGAGGGACTGGCATGTAAGGGACATGCTAGTCGGTTTGGTTTCTGACTTTCTAAACTATTTCTCTGAATTGCAATATAGCTTGCCCGAGCACAATCTAATTCAGTGAAGGCCATCTTTAGAGATGTAAAGGAGACCAGAGTAAAGAATGGCCTAGTCGAGCAACGTGTGGAGAAGATGGAATAGCAAGTAGCCACTATAAACCTGAGCTCTTGACTTACGCTTGAACAGTTTGAAACGAAGAGAAAGTGTGAGTTGAGTGACAGTCGTATAAAGGTGGAACCGTTTGAAACATTCAAACGACGAGGAAGTATGAGTTGAGTGACAGTCGGATAAAGGTGGATCAGAAGGGGGAGGATCAAAAAGCAGAAGACTCGCCCATAATTGTATAATAGCATGCTGCTTCTTTTCAATAGTCCTTCTAAGTTTTTGTTGGCTTCTATCATGTAAACCTGTCTAATAATAATAACTCTCTAGGATGAGCTAGTTACAGTTAGGATAAATATTTTAGTCCTGATTAACGGTAGGTAGGCCACTTCAAGAAGGATATTTTCTGTTTTGTTTTTCAGAAATGGCCACTATGAATGCTTGGATTTCTCTATACCCATAGTGTACACCCGTAGTGTAGGAAGATCCAAGCAATATGAAAGCAAGTCCTTTCACCAACTCCAGCTTCTGAAATTTTGGTGTTTGGAATCAATTTGCAAAAAGTCCTATTTGTATTCTATAAGCCATTTTGTATTATTAAAGAGAGAAAAACAATCCTACCCTCCTTTCCCCTCCCCTCCTTTGTACAATTTGTGAACTGTGTTAACACAAAATCTCTTACATACCTATAGAATTTTTGTTTTTTTAAAACTAAAAAGAATGAGATAAGAAAAATTGGCTAGGATTTTCTAAACAAAAAAACCCTCTAAAAACAAGTAATAGTTATAATCAGTCAAATGGATTTAGCTCAGATGAGTGGGAAGAAAAGTTTTTACCCTTCCCACCCAGTTTCAAATGCCATTTGTTACATATTCACTCTTTGTGCACTGATTGTTAATATTCACTCTTTGTGCACTCATTGTTAATAGAGGCTATTCATGAGTCAATTGTTGATTTCACTCTTGTGCACTGATTGTTAATAAAAGCTCTTTATGAACTAATTGTTGATTGGGGTTAGCAAACTAGCAGCAATCTCAGTTTCACCTACACACAGGAGGTAAGAGGGTTTACCTGTTAAAAAATATGGTCATAGTTAAGATTAGTGGTTATTTTTTCTGAAGAAATAATCTCAACCCACCTCGACACACTTGAGCAAATCATGGGGGTGATGGTATCAAGCCAGCACTAGTGGAGTCTTCAGCAAAACATAGGGATACCTCGACACACTTAAGCAAAACATGGGGGTGATGGTATCAAGCCAGCACTAGTGGAGTCTTCAGCAAAACATGGTGGTGATGGTATCAAGCCAGCACTAGTGGAGTCTTCATGGTATCAGGCCAGCACTACTGGAGTCTTCCCCAAACCTTCTGTATGAAAGGTGGATGGACCACCAACCACATAGGCCACAGAATCCCAAAAGGACCTGGTAGGAATTGATCCCAAGACCTCTATGAACTTCACACAAGAGCCTCTACGAATCAAGCTAACCCTTGGTGATTTATGATCCATAATTATAATTATAAACCCAATCAGTTTAAGCTTTACACCTCACAGCAAATCAGTGATAAAATACACAAAATCATCGTCATCCTCCTCTATAACTTAATTTTCAATTTTGCTTAGCTGGAATTGTAAATGTATTTTACTGATTACCTGGTAGGAATCCTCATATGTTTTTCCCACTAAACAACATTAGTAAATGGGTAGTATAAGTAGTGGAAGGGGATGCTCCTTGGTGGGAAGTACAAGCAGTGGAAGACGATGCTCCTTGCTAAACTTTTATTGCATCACCATGTTCAACATGTTCACCACATTCAGGATAGTAAAGGCCCCTTTCAACTATGTGATATAGTCGGAGATGATAAGGCCTTCGTAGCTTTCAAGTTCAGCTTACTTAAAAACATGTGTGCTGCATTGCAGATGGTATCTAGCTTTCTCAAATGGCATTTTGGGGGACCTAAGAATGACTAGGATTTGGCGTCAAGACCTCTCTGGATGTTTCTGTCTACCAGCAGTCAACGAAGTTTCTCAACTATGCTTGTTAGAAAAAGATTGGCCAGAAAAGATCTTTTCTATCGGAGGAATTTGTGAAACAACAATGGCATACATGGCGTGATCTTAAACAAGCTCAAAAGATAAATCATCCAAACAAAATTGTCTATGACGCCATCAATAGTATGATTCCTTAAAGCGGTCATTTTAAAACGCAACTGCGTATGCGAGGTTCAAACTGGCAGGATTGGAGACGGATGAGAGCGAAAAGCATCTACATCATGTGGCAAAGGACGTTAATGACCCTGACAGACAGACTTTTGACGTTGACTTTTAAAAAAAAATTGGGTCTGGAACATCCTAAAGCATGTTAGTTACAGAAGTGCCAGCCTTTTTTGGAAATCTCACTCATATTTAAAGTATAAAATATGGAGTTGACTTATCTCACAATGGCTTGGTTGTCAAGAGCAGGTTTCACAAAGTTGGCGTTACAGATGCTGCATGCATGCTTTGCGGTTGGGATAAAACAGTTGTGCATGTTTTTTGAGATGATGCTTGAAGGTTTCATAAAACTCAGTGTTACAATTGCTGCATGCACGCTTCGCAGTAGCGATAAAACAGTTGAGCCTCTCTTTGGGGGATGCTCGTCTATAAAGGTCTTTGGGCATGGTTCCAAGCTAAATTTAACTATTTGTTTACAGCCCTACTTTCTTGGAAAGGTTCTCTCCTGGGGAGCACTCAGATGATTAAGGACAGCTGAATGAAAATCTTTATGGTACAGTGTAGCTGTGCAGCATTGGCTTTTTGTGGAGATTGTTGGATATTCTAGACCACAGTAGCAAATTATGCATTCAAAGAATCTCCCGAAGCATTGAGTAATTTAAGTTTTACAAATTAACAAAACCGCTATGTTGCATGAGTTTCCAGTACCCGGGTACTTCGGGTATGGGAACAAGTGTCCAACACCGGCAGAAGCTTTGCCAAAATTTATAAGAAACATCAAGTTGGGAGAGCGTTCATATAATATATAAAATTTAATATATATTAAAACAAAAATAAAATAATAAATTTATTTCCATCTAAAACTTGCTAATCAAATTCCATCCTTGCAGATTCTATCTTGCAATGAAATATGTAAAAGATTGAACTTTGAAACACTGACAGAAAAAATCAAAATATTAATCCATCAACAATTTGTCAATCAAATTCCTTGCCAGCAAAGAAGCAAAGAAACACGCAGAACTCCCAAACCAGAAAAAGGTTGTTATTACTCTATTATTATGTGATTTTATGCAACACTATATTATGTTCAACTTAGAAATTCAAGTTTGGAAATTTATAAAATGACACTGACTAACACGCTACTCTTTCTCTTTCTGACCATCACTATAATTCGTTGAATCTTATCATTAACGCTTCAAGATAAACTTCAAGAAAGTAAACTTATTTGCAATTCTTGAACTTCAAGATTTGCAACAAAAGCTGCCAAGGAATGACTGGCAATTGTCTATATTTTGTTGAAACCTTTGCTACACCTCCATGTCTTTGTCGCTTTACAAAGCTTATGCAATCCAGCGCCTAACCTTATAGAGCTCATGCAATCCAGCCCCTAACCTGGCATGTATCACTTAGAAAATAAAAAATGGTACCTTCTCTGCTCAAAATAGGTACCTGAAACGTGAAAATCTGCTCAAAATAGGTACCCAAAACATCAAAATTTGTTGCAGTGAAACTCCCGAAAAGCTCCAAAGTACCCGTTGAAGCTCCGAGCGGTTTTGGAGCATTTCCGACTAACGTCCAAAGGTACGTGCTCTCAAATGTCTAAGAGTGGTACTCGTGTAACTATGCAAAACTGCTATTTTTTGTTGGAGCATCCTAATCTCCTTTTTTAACTACTTTATTAACACATGAGACCACCCTTTTTAAATACTTTATTAACATATGAGACCACCTTCATTAAATAAGGTCCATTAACCAATTAGTTAATAGTCACTCATTGGATAAAGAATTAGTTAATAGTTACTCATTGGATAAAGGGTCATCATTGTTAATAAGGCTCAAATTTAGTTACTAGGCTCTCATTATAAGTGGCCCAAAGTTGTTAAGGTTCTCTATGGATAGTTATATATTGAGTGGAAATTTATGTAATGTTTTGTCCAGAATTGTGATTGTATATGGAGCATTGCTCTTAAAAGGTTGCCTCCTTGAAGAGACAAGTGAATATAGCTCTCTATTTTTTATGGTCAAAAATTTTTCTTAGAGTTTGTCTCTCTCTTTTTTTATGTTCTTAGATTTTGCACTACATTTTATGTGATTTTTCTGAAGTTTTGGAGTTAATAATGTTAATTAGACTACATTTAATATCAAAGCTTTTTCCTGTGTATGAAGTGGGAGAATTTTTGGTACAAAGTGGCAAAACTTCTTATTTCCGGGTTCCCCCTTTTGTTGACTTTTAACAGAAAAAAGAGGATGGCAACATTCAGATTGATTCCTAAAACTTTTTCTGCAAAATTTAAAGAATCCAATCTGAGATCTGAATTCCTCTCAAAAAAGTACCCAATTTCAAAAAAAAAAAAAAACATCCAAAACAAGATTTGCAAGTGAAAATATCATTGATTTAAAATCAACTTTTTATTAGGGTTTTTCCGGAAAGGTTATGAATTTTGCAAATTGGATAGCTTTTGATAGAGTGCACAAATTTGAATCAAACCAATGCTAGAAGATCTAGCGAAGTTGTAACATTTCATAATTGGGGTTATAATAGCCAATCTGTGAAGTATTGCAAATTTTGTAATCATTTTACATTTTCATCCGGAAACTCTACCTTGCACAAATTATTTTTTGGTGATTTTAAGAGTTTTTTCTTGGGTTAGCAAACTCATTTTTAAATTTTTTAGAGACGTGTTATAGCGTCTCTAATAACAAAATGATATGTCATTTAGCAAGTAAAACTGCAGTAGAGGAAGAATACAACCAAGAAATACAAGTGGAATCACATTGTCAGAAACCCTTGTAACTCTTGTTGGTATTACTTTGAAGGTGTACCACATCAAACAATACATGTATACAGAATACTACTTTCATGTACCTTCGTGTATATAGAATGTCGCCTAGGTATACCTAAAACTAGCTTTAGATAAGCTAATCAGTCATCTTGTTGCTATAGTACACCAAGAATAGCACCTGAGGAGACCACTTTCTACTACATGGGTAGTTGAACAATAAAACTAAGGGCATGGTTGAGTCTCCTTAGATAATTCCTTGAGATAGTGAGCCAAGCACTACTATTGGACCCCACACATATATCATAGAGTATAGCACCTAACACTCCCTTGTCCTTGGGACTTGATAACATTTTCTAGTGAGCTCACCCATGAAGGATAATTACCTATAGGCCACCTCATATTTCCTCGGACAAAATAACCACCTGTTCTACTATAGGGGGTTGGAATTCATGGAAGGTTAGCTTAGGATACTTCAAGAGACCCTAAATGGTTCGGAGGAGAAGTTTGATATGTTATAATATTTTGACACACAGGAAATAATTAAGTATAACGTGGTCTTGTGTATAGTTAGGTAAAGTGTGTTTCTTTAGTATGTCCTTTTTGTCAATGTTGCACAACTCATACTCATATAAGACTCGATGAGGCATCGACTCGTCTATTCATATAAGACTTGGGAACAACCCTTATAAGACTCGGAAACGACCCTTATAAGACAAAATACAAACAAAAAAACTTAAAATGCGGTAAATTTTAAGCACAAAAAATAGCCTAATGACAATTCCAATCCTTATAAAAACCACAATATATGCAATAATTCATAACATCATCTCATATCTATAAAAGTACAACATAACATATTCAATTTTTGTAAGAAAAACATTTAGATACTAAATAAGAAAAGGACTCCTGATTCCATAATTAAAATAAAAAATGTCAGCAAGTTCAAAATTCAAATACATATGTCATAAATGATAAATGATTGTCTCATAACAATCTTGTGTCTCATCACTCATGGACGACTACGCCTACAATAAGCCCTCGTGAAGCTAGAGCTAACATCAGAAGGTTGAAGCAACTGTGAAGCAGATGTATTTGGAGTCTCCATTTAAGATGGAAAACTAGAGAGATCCTCAGTCTCTTCATCAAGCCAACTCAAATCAAGGGCCTCCTCCTCCACAACCCAATCAAAGTCTAAATCAATAGTATCCAATAAAATTGGATCTGTATCCTTTGGTTGCACTTGTTTTGTGAGCATTTGAAGGTTGTAGTAGATGAAAACCAACTTCTCCAACATCTCATGCTCCAACCTGATTCTCCTTTTGCTGTGGATGTGCTCAAACACTGACCAATTGCATTTACAAGAAGAAGCACTGCAGGGTTGACTCAAAACTCTGATGGCGAATTCTTGTAATTGTGGTGCTTCAGTGCCACAATCTACCCACCAATGAGCTGTAAAAAAATAACAACAAAGATTATCAGTTTGCAATGCCAAACATATAAAAGAGAACTAGCAAAATTACAAGCTAGGTTCTAACAATTTGCACTTACAAGGCATTTTCTTGTCCTTGAGACGTTGGCTTGCGTTGAATCCAAACATGCCAGATGCTTCCTTGTACATATCTCGTTGTAAGTTGATTTTGTCCTGAATATCTACATCTAGGAACATCTTCTCAATGCATATCACGCCACCTCTCATTACCTCGGGATCTCTTTGAATGCTAGACCCCTCATTGTAGAATAAGCTTGGATTGAGATATGCTCTTGTTGCATGCATGGTGAATGTAGTTGTATGTCCCACCTGGAATCAATGATTTTCCATATAGGGATATATTTAGATTCATTTCCCTTATAAAAAGTCTTGATGGCCTCTTTGGCCTTGTCCATGCCCTCATAAATATATCCCATTGCACGTTTCTCTCCATCCATCAATCTCAAAATTTTCACAAGGGGCTCAGTGAAGCTAACAATCTTAGTCACTTTGTCCCACAAACTATCAGCAAAGACATATGTTTTCACAGAGATTGCTTCTGGTCTTGTGCTATCTTTCCCGAATACCCATTGTTGGCTACAAAACATTCTTCTCAAAGATTGGTACTCATACAAAAGGCTTTGGAGGGAAAGAAAGTTTGTAGCAAACCATGTGACAGTTGGGTGACTAAACTCACCCTGTGTGAATTCCCTCATAAGGTTCAACACCCAAGCATGATTATAAATATACTTGGTAATATGCTTGCATTCTTGCACAATGTCTTGCACCCACTCCAGCGTCCTAATGTCCTCTAGCATAAAGTCTATGCAATGGGTAGTGCATGGAGTCCAAAAATTGGTGGGATATTTGGCACAAAGAAACCTTCCAACCGCCACATAATTTGTTGCATTGTCCGTGATTACTTGGGCAACATTTTCAGCCCCAACTTCCTCCACCACATCAACCAATAATGAAAAAATCAAATGTGCATATTTTACATTTGCATATGCATCAATGGATTTTAGGAACATGGTTCCTTTACGGCAAGCTACAACAAAATTTATTATTGTTCTACCCCTCTAATTTGTCCACCCAACAGACTCAAATGTACAACCTGTAAATTTCCATGAGCTTTTACTGCTCTCTAATTGTTCCTTGACACACTCAAGCTTCTCATCTAGCTCTTTCCCCCTAAGTGCATTATAAGTTGGGGCTTTGTATCAAGGGCCAGCACATGCAATGGCATCCACCATGGGCTGATAAAAATAAGACTTTGCATAATTGAATGAAAGACTGTTATGGTACCAAAACCTCCTCACTGCCATATCTGCCTCCTTCCTCTTCTTATCATTGAAATTGTCCAAGGTTGGTTGAGATCTTGGAGTTGTACGAGAACTGAAGAAAGAACGGGTTATACTCTTGTTTGCCATAGCAGTTGAAGAGAAGTTACCAGTACCTGGACTTTGAAACTGTGTTTCACTCTGAGAAGAAGATCTACCTATACCAACAATCTCATCCTTCCTTCTTGCCCTCTTAGAACTTACTTTTTTAATGGATTCCAAAGCAATTATCATTTCAATAGTGACTTCATTAGGGCAACTTTGACACCATGCCCAGGAATTCTGGCTAGGTGGTATTTCAACTTGTTTATGCATGCATGCATTGTGGCACTGCAATAATTGCAATTGATAGTGGGCATTACCGGGAATGATTCATTGACCATGTGCTCATGCCGAATCACGAGACTGTTTGAAACCCTTTGGTGGCATGTTAACAAAATCTAGAAGAAGAAAAAAAAAACCTTTTGGTTTTAATTTTTTTTTTTTTGAATTTTTTTTTAATTTGCAAATTGTTTTGGTTTTGATTTTTTTTTTAATTTGCAATTTTTTTTGGTTGTGTGGTTGAGAAACTCAGCCACACAGGGTCGTTGTGTGGCTGATTGGCTGATTTTATTAACCACACAACGGCCCTATGCAGTTGATTTTCTCACCCACAGGCGTTCCCAATCAAAAAAAATGCAAACATAAAAAAAATTAAATTAAAAAAAAACAAAAGTAAATACATGGAAAATATTCTAACTAGGTTCATGAAGCCTACTTGAAGCTTAGTTTGATCCGATAAAGCCTCCTTTAGCCTCCTCCAACAGCTCCTTCACGCTCCTTTAGCTTCACTCTCAAGTTTCAACGCTCACACAAATTAGCCAAACACTCAAATGACAAGTGAATTAGAAATACAGTGGAGAGAGGTGCTTATAAAGTTTTTTTCTCTCCAATTTCCCTTTTCCTCCACCTCATTTCCACAAAAAAAAATCGAATTTTGGACAGTTTAGTGGTTTTGTTGCCCGAAGGTTCTTATAGGGGTCCAATGGGAGTCGTATAGGCTACCCACGGGTCTAATGAGGGTAGACCGGTCTTGTACAAATCCCGCCGAGTAAGGGTAAAGAACGTGAGTTTAATGAGGGTCACTCGTCCTCCCTTCTGACCCATACCGCAGGGTTTAATAAGAGTGGTGTTTCACTACTTTTTGTAACTTATGATCCGACGGTCACAATATGTTTTAGACATGAAGTGATCCGACAGTTCAATCACTCCTCGATATTACCGATACTTGATCTGTGGCTTAACACCCGATTTGTCCATGATCTCTATTTAAAGAACGTGGAGGGCCATTTGTCTGATGACCGTAAATTTTCTTTCTTTTACATTAATAAATTCCTTGAAGTGGCCGTGTTGGCTCAGGTCACAGTCTATTTCCCACTTTGAGGGTTTTAACCACGTCAAGAATACAGGTGTATTGATCAATGATCTGTTTGTGAGCGGTGTCCTTTGGTGTTCTATTTAAATAACTTACCTCGTAAATTCCTACATGGTATTAGAGCTATTCAAGAGCCGCATCCATTGGTGATCCAAATCCAAAGTCGGTACAACTGCATCCGACAGTCGTTTCCTAAATCTATTGTTTCTTACCACTTTCAGGCTGAGAGGACTTCTCTATTGTGTTAGGAGCATCTGTTCCAGTAAGGAACCCCTGTCGTTTCACGCGAAAAGATTTCTGGTAGCCCTAGCTACATCATTTTTAAGATATGAAGGTACACAGTCTCTATTTGCAGTTATAGTTATTTATCTCTCTGTTTATTCTGGTTTGTATTCCTCTATAATTTTTTTATTATTAGAAGATTTATACCTTTCATTTCTGCGTATGCTCTTTGCCCCGGGACTCTATGCGATCTGGGCAAACTAGAAATAGAAAGAAAGAATTTTTCTCATGCTTATGCTGTTTTCCGCCGCGCCTTAGTGTGATCTCAAAAAATCAAGAATATTGAAGAAAATATCTAGTTTCCAGCCAAATCTAAATTTAAGCCATAAGGCTCTTATTCGTTCGGTTTGTGTGTTTGTTTTTTTTTGTTTTGTAAGCAAAAAGGGGTTTTTCAAGTAAGCACGCACCCCAAAGCTTCAATGAGCAACAAAAAAAAAACTTTCTCCTTTCCAACAATTACTAACTTTTTAAACTAGCTCACTTGGTCCAATGTTACTTTATGAAAATAGAGTTCTTGCATTCAAGTCTTTCTTTTTGTTGAGTTACTTTTTCAAAAAGCATATGTAACTTATGTTTTAAAATTACTTTAGGTAAAAGTGTTCTCACCCATTATAAAAAGGGAGTCACTTATAATTCTAAAGTCACTTTATCTTTTATTTAAGTTACAATTTAGTGGATAGTTCATAAAACACCATTGTAAAAGTGACTTTCACTTATTTATAAAAGTGGGCCACATAAAGTAATTTTTTTTTAAAGGTGAGCTAATTAGATTAAATTTGGAAAGGGTTTTTTTTTAAATATAACATTATCGTCAACTTCCCAACATTCACGTGGTTCGTTGGCATCTTTCATCCGGAAGCTTTTTTCAGAGTTGATTTTCTTAATAGGCCTAATTTTTCGAGATCTTTCCATTGGAACACTTAGTTTCAGCATATACAGCTTCAATTTCTTTTAAAATGAAAAATTCATGCCTAGTTATTCTTGACAGCACCAACTACTTCAAATGGTTATCCTACATGATGGATTTACTTAGAAGTAAAGGTCTTTATAGAATAGCCTCAGGCCAAGAGTCTAAACCTCAAGATGAAGATAAACAAGCCAAATGGAAAAACAAGCAAGATCAAGCTCGTGGGTTGATATGGATGTCTATTTATCCAAACCTTAGATTCCATATCGCAAAAATTGATACCCTCGATGAAGCAATGAAAAAGCTCAGTATTTTTTTTGGAATTAAAATGAAATTAGAGGCGATCAACTTGAAAATGAGTTGCTTACTTTGGACCCCAATAATTTTTCTTCCACTAAAGATTTTTTGTCCAAGTTTAAGACCCTTAGACTTCTCTTGGAAGGTGTTAAGGTTAAGAAGGAAGATGGTAGCCTCATCTATTACATCCTTACTAAGTTAGGACCAACATACTCTATGTTTGTTTCCACCTTCCATTCCACTATAGAAGCCTTTATTTCTCAAGGACAGGACTACAAGTCCCCCTCTTTTGATGTCTTTTGTGATTCTTTAATAAGAGAACAAGAAAAGCTCTTACATATTGGTCTTCTTAATACTGGAAACTCTTCAAAGAAAGCCTTAGTAGCCCAGCAACAACCAAGTTCAAAGAATCCTAAGAGGCCGCATCCTAAAAAGAATGGTCTTAAACCAAACAAGGGTCCTAAGCAATTTCAATCTCAAAATGAAAAATCAACTCACCAAAATGATAAGGCAACCAAAAGCAAAGGGAAGAAGACTAATCGACATTGCGACTTTTGTAATCGTGATGGCCACTTAGAATCCAAATGCTTTAAGAAGATGGAAGCTTAGAATCCAAATGCTTTAAGAACATGGAAACCTTGGAAGCAGCAATGAAGAAGCATAACATTCATTTGGAGCACTCTTCAACTTCAACTTCATCTTCAGAAATAGCACTTTCTGCATGTGATTGTCAAGCATCTTGATCTCGTTATGCACTAAATGTATCTTCTTCTTCTCATTCTCATGAGTGGCTCATTGATTATGGAGCTTCTTATCACATGGCCAAAAACAAAGCCATGTTTTCTTCTTTAAATCATTGTAACACCAAAAATATATATGTTGGTGATGATAGATCTTTTAGTGTTGTAGGCACTGGAACTGTTCATTTAGACAATGGAAAATTTAATGATGTATTATGTGTTCCTACCTTATCCTGCAACTTTCTATCTATATATCAGATAACTCATTCAGGGGAAAGTAAAACCATTGAATTTTCACCTCATGATGTTGTAATCAAGGACCTAAGAGATCCAAGACAGATTTTAGCTACTGACATTGTTGATGATTCGACAAGGTTGTATAAGTTTAACAATTTTGGGTCATCTACTCTTCCCTCGATATTTGTTGCTGATAATGATGAAGTGAGTAAACTTTGGCATGAGCGATTTGGTCACTTAAACTATCGCTCCCTTCAAAATCTATGTAAAGAAAATATGGTGACACATCTTGCTATGGTATCTTGCAGAAATGGTGTTTGTTTCAGTTGTGTACTCGGAAAACACCATTGGGATAGTTTCGAAAAACGTGCCTCTTGGCACGCATCAACCCCTTTATAGCTTGTGCATAGTGATTTATGTGGTCCATTTCCAGTTGTTTCATTCTCTAGCTACAAGTATTTCTTAACTTTTGATGATTTCTCCAAATGCACTTGGGCGTACTTCTTAAAACTCAAGTGAAGTCCTTAACATGTTCTTGGCCTTTAAGGCCTTTGTTGAGAAACAATCTGGACATCAAACTCTTAAGCTAAGATCTAATAATGGTGGAGAATATGTTAACAACAAATTCATCAACTTTTGCAGTAAGCATGGAATTCAATTGCAACATAATGTTCCATATACTCTACAGCAAAATGGTGTAGCTAAAAGGAAGAATTGCACCTTAAAAGAAATAGCTAATTGTATGCTTCAATCTAAAGGACTGTGTCTTAATTTTTGGGCAAGAGCAATTAACTTTGCAAATTACATAGTAAATTGCACTCCTACTAAGGTTTTAAAGAATATCACTTCAAAAGAAGCATGGAGCTCAATTAAACTAGATGAAAGTCACTTTCGTGTTTTCGAAAGTGAAGCATGGGCCATATTCTAGATGAGAAACATAAAGCCTTAGAACCTAAGAGTGAAAAATGTATTTTTGTTGGATATTCTGAAGATGCCAAAGGATATAGACTTCTTCAACCTAAATCCGAAAATGTTATCATTAGAAGAGATGTAAAGTTTGCTGAAAATATATCGACCTACGAGCCTAGTTCAGCGGATGTGCCACCTCTCTCTATCTCTTCTACTTCTGAAAATATTCCTTCTTCAGATGATGACAGCGAGAAT
Source organism: Pinus taeda (assembly GCA_000404065.3). Taxonomy (NCBI): domain Eukaryota; kingdom Viridiplantae; phylum Streptophyta; class Pinopsida; order Pinales; family Pinaceae; genus Pinus; species Pinus taeda. The sequence goes on from APFE031371270.1 coordinate 182,679, forward strand.
AACAATCCTCCCCCAACTTCTCGGGATCTTCCTTAAGCTCATCAGCGTCCAAAATGGGTTTGCACCACTCGGGATGCAGCAGGTGCTCTTGCGAGTGATCCTACAAATCAATGTCATACCCATTCTCAATTCGATAGAGCCTCTTCTTTACTGACTCAAGATTCAGCGAATTATGATCCTGACACCTTTGCAAAAGCTTCAAGGCATCCAGATTGGGAAGCAGCGTTGAATGAAGAATATCGTTCATTATTGACAAATGATACATGGGACCTTGTTCCTCTTCCAAAGGGACGAAAACTTGTTAGATGCAAATGGGTTTACAGAACCAAGTTTGGACCAGATGGAAAAGTTGATAAACATAAAGCTCATCTTGTTGCTAAGAGTTTTTCACAAGTTGAAGGCATTGACTATATTGAAACCTTCTGTCATGTTGCCAAAGTGAAATCTATCTGCCTTGTTTTTTCCCTAGATGCCTCTTTCAAATGGGAAATCCATCAGATGGATGTTAATCCGTCTTCTTACATGGGGACTTGCATGAAGAAATCTATATGGAACAACCTCCTAGCTTTATACAAAAAGACACTAGCCTTGTATGTTGGCTTAAGAAATCCCTATATGGTCTCAAGCAAGCGCCTTGGGCTTGGTATGCCAAAATGGATAGCTTTCTTTTAGATATCGACTTTTCTAGGTGTCATTCTGACAATACTATCTACACTAAGAAAGTGGGAAAGTCTCTTATCATTCTTGTTCTTTATGTTGATGATCTTATCCTTACTGGTAGTGATCCCAACCTTGTAAACCATGTGAAATCTAGCCTTAAAAAGAAGTTTGAAATCACAAACTTAGGACACTTGCATTATTTTCTTGGTCTTCAAGTCTTGCAATCCAAAGAAGGTATTTCCCTTTCCCAGTGCAAGTATGCCTATGATCTTCTACGCCACTCACATTGAAGCCTGTAAGCCAACCCCTTCCCCCTTTCAGTCTAGAGTCAAACTTTCAGTCACTTGTACTTCCCCTGAAGTTGATGCTACCTTATACTGTCAGCTTGTTGGAAAACTTTTGTATCTAACCCATACTCGTCCTGACCTTTCCTTTGTTGTTGGCCTTGTTGCTTGGTTTATGAAAAAACCACATGAAAGTCATTGGAAAGGAACTAAAAGAATACTTCGTTATGTTCGAGGTACAGTTCAGTTTGGGATTCATTAAAGTGAAAAAACATCTCCTCTATTGGTTGGTTTCACTGATTCTGATTGGGTTGGTAACCCTAATGATCGGAAGTCTACTGCAGGTTATGTATTCACTCTTGGTTCTAGACCTCTTACATGGGCTTGCAAGAAACAAAGTTTCATTTCTCTTTCTTCAGCAGAAGCAAAGTATCGTGCGTTGTTGAAGCTAGTAAGGAAGCCCTGTGGTTTCGTCAAATCCTGTCAGAGTTTGGTTTTCAACAACAACATTCGACTACACTTTGGTGTGATAATCAAAGTGCCATTCAACTACGCAAAGATCTAGTCCAACATCAGCACAACAAACACATTGAAATACACATGCACTTTATCAGAAAGCTCATTCATAACCATGTGATTGAAGTGCAATATTGTTGAACCGATGATCAAGTTGCAAACATCTTTACAAAGGCTCTCACATAGGCAAAGTTTACTAAACTTCGATTTATGGTTGGAGTTCAAGAAGTTGTCACTAAGGGGGGATAGGCTCTAATGCCTCCTTCCTTCTCCTATTGTGTCATCTTTGTACATCCTTCAATCCTATCCCAAGATGTTCTTAAAGGGGGGATGTTAAGATATTCCGACACAGGAAATAATTAAGTATAACTTGGTCTAGTGTATAGTTAGGTAAAGTGTGTTTCTTTAGTATGCACTTTTTGTAACTTAGAATCTGACGGTCATGGTATGTTCTAGACATGAAGTGATCTGACAGTTCATTCTCTCCTCGGTATTACCGACACTTGATCTGTGGCTTAACACCCAATTGGTCCATAATCTCTATTTAAAGAATATGGAGTTTCACTTGTCCGATGACCGTTCATGAGAGAATCTTATGTAAATTTTCTTCTTTTTAGATTAATAAATTGTTTGAAGTGGTCGTGTTGGCTCGGGCCGTGGACTATTTCCCTCTTTGAAGGTTTTAACCACGTTAAGAATACTGGTGTACTGATATGTGATCTGTTTGTGAGTGGTGTCCTTAGCTGTTCTATCTAAAGAACTTACCCTATAAATTCCTACATGATAAGAAGCTAGATGTGACATTCTAGCAACATAATCATCAAAACCTAGCCAGCCTCCAAAAGATGTTGACTAAAAAGTTGATGAGTATGCCAACTCAAGACATATCAGAAAAAGACAACTAGACTACATGAAACATTGAGCCACACCAAGAAGAAACTTCTTACTCAAGGCTATGTATCCACCCACAACACTCTTTAGGTCAGCATAGCAATAGTGCGATGGATAATAACATATGGCATTGTTCTTCTAAGGTGGACTTGAATAAGTTTCATAGTTTTGACTTGTCATGATGGGTCACACCTAGATGGAACAATACTTTGCCTTCTAAGGCAATACTAAAGACATGATGAAACTGACGATGGGGGTCTTGTATTTAGATCCAAAGCAATGGAAATGGTGCGAATGGCATGAAAAATAAATAAATTTAAAATTATTTAACCAAAAAAAACTATTTAGGCTACATCACCTAAAGTATGTTTGTTAGGGTTATCCATGCACGTTTCAAGAGAGATACTCACTATTTGGAGTAGCTTACCAAGTTACACCAAACAAGCTCAGTCACCAACTTTAGGGCATCCTTTCAGCAATTAGTCATTCATACAAAGAACTTAACGAATTCCTTTTATAAAAAATGTTTCATTAGTAGCCTCAAGGTGTCTCAAATCAAAATGCATCATCCTACTACATGATTAGAAGCCACCAAGAGGGCCCTAGAAGCCAAGATGATGAACAGTGCACAAATAAAAAAATACAATATTCATTCCCCACATTAGTTCTCTCCAAGGAAACTCCCTGAGCACAATTCCTACACATCCTTTGAAAGTACAAAGGTTGTCTCCAACAGAAATGGCAAGTTGCCAAAGACATGGACTCTAGTATAATTGTGATGAAATGTATGCTCCAAGTCATAAGTGCAAATAACATAAATTGTTCCAAATTGATATAAACATGTAGGCCCTAACCAAAGACATAACTACGAAAGAGACACTCAAGTTACAGGTTGAATACACCAACACTTAGCCTTACGCAAATACCGAACCTCCATTTTCTCATTAAAAAACCACTAATCTCCCTGCATGCATTATTGGGTATTTTGGCTCCTTAAACCTTGAAACTCATAGGTTACATTAAGCACCAAAAGTTGTAGTCCTAGTTGAAAGTGCTACTACTCATAATTTCTCTCACTAGAGAGTGGCAGAAGAAACTTATTATTTTGTACACCTAGTGCACAACTTTCAAATCATAATCACTGATGGAGGTATGATGAAATGTAGGGGTAGATGTGAAAAATGTCAAACTCCAAATGGGAGACTATCAACTCAAAACCCATCTATTTTCCATTGATATGGGTGGTTGTGATATACAATGGGGGTGGGGGGAGTGGTGGGAGAGAGGGTGTGAATGGCTATCCACGTTGCGACTAGTCACAATGGAATTCAAAGAACTCCATATAAATTTCATTAAGTATGGACATGTACACACCCTTTGAGGACTTTGGGCAAGCTCATGTGAACTGATCAGCGCTCGCCTCTCATTGTATGGATAAGTTATTAAAGAAAGCCCACTCTAGCATTATTGTCCAATTTAATGCCATACAGGTTATGGAAATCCAACACAAGAAATCCACCCAAATTTGTAGTTGGTCCTTGACAAACATCATCAAGACTTTGAGACACCAAAGGGATTATCCCCTGCTCGAAGAGAGCATGACCACAACATTTACTTAATTCTAGGATGTCAACCACCAAATGTACAACCTTATTGACACTCTTTCATGCAAAAGAATGAAATACAACAGATCATTCAAGAATTGTTGGAGGTGGGGGTCATACATCCTAGTAAAAGCCCTTACTCATCACAAGCAGACATGGTGTTAGAGAAGGAAGGAACTTGCAGCATGTGTCCTAATTTTAGGGCTCTAAATAAGTTGAAAATCAAGAACAAATTTTATATCCCAGTTATTCATGATCTCCTAGATGAACTTCATGAAGCAAAATTCCACACTAAGCTTGATCTACATTTAAGACACCACCAAATCAGGATGAAAGAAACAAACAACCCTCAAAACACATGAAGGTCATTATGAGTTTCTAGTGATGCCTTTCATTCTTTGTGATGCTTCATCCACCTTCCAAAGCCTCATGAACAATATTTTCAAACCCTTCCTTACACAAGTTTGCTTTGATCTTCTTTAACGTTATCTTGATCTCCAGTAAAGCATGGGAATGACACATAAAGCATGTTGATAAGTCCTTGCAACTTTTGAGAGACAACCAATTGTGTTTTGGGGGCTCCTAAGGTTAAATAATTGTATCACATTGTAAGTCAAGAGGGAGTACGAGTAGATCCCATGAAAGTGGCAACTACGCAAGATGGCCCTGTCTCAAAACATTGAAGAGCTTGAGGGGATTCTTAGAACTAACAAACTACTATAGGAAATTTGTGAAAATTTATGGCAAAATTGTAGCTCCCCTAACATCACTTCTTAAAAAGAATACCTTTGTCTAGAGTGAAGAAGAAACATAAACATTCACTACTTTGAAGGATGTCATGTGCACTACTCCAATATTAGTAGTGCTCGACTTCAATATTACTTTTTTCTTGAAATATGATGCCTCGAGTAGAGGTCTAGGAGCAATATCGATGCAAGAAGGATGCTCCTTGGCATTCACCAATAAGCACTTATGTGATTGGAATATGAGAAAATCCATGTGTGAAAATGCATATTTGAGCTAGTGCCTTCAGCGCAAGGTCCTTGGGTGGTTGTTGTCCTTGGAAACCAGTCATTCTGCTACCATGCTACAGCTTCTCGATCTGCCAGATATGACTTTCTTCTTGCAGAACTAACCCTCCAACACTAGGATCTGACTTTCTTTTTGTAGATCTTACCCTCCAACACTCAGATCTGACTTTCTTCTTGCAAATCTGAAATTCCAACACTCAGATTTGACTTTCTTCTTGCAGATTTGATCTTCCAACACTCAGATCTGACTTTCTTTTTGCAAATATGACCTTCCAGCATCGTGGCTAGATCCTCCTACTCGACCTCCTTATCCCTTTTGGCAGCGGCTCCTTTAGCTGACCAGATTATGGAGAAACTCAGCCTCCTTGCTACTATGGCACCTCTAAGATAGATTTGCAGCTAGGTCCTTTAGCCTCCCTCTCTCCACAAGTAAAAGTCCTTCTCCACTTGTGATATGAGTTTCTCCTTTGGCTCTTTATTTATACTTTTGTTTTAGGGTTTCTTAGGAATATTATAGATCCTTTTAGAGTTTTAGCCACTTAGCCTTTTAGCATTAAATTAAAATAAACAATTAATTGGCATGGGTCCAAACAAACATCTTTGGGTCAAAACCCCAACTTCTTGGGTAACTTGCCTAACCAACTCCTTTTGGTGGGTTTTCACTTCTTGGAAATACCTTCCAAGCTACCCAAATTCCAATAATCAAAGCAACATAAATGGGTAAAGAGAATGTTGTGGTTGATGTTTTATCTACACAATTTGAGGAGGATGGGTCACTCCTTTCCTTATCATTACCAAATCTAGGATAGATCAAGATAGGCTACAGGGAATGGCTATCAAATGGTATTTTAAGGCAGCCCATTCCAACAACTTCATAAAGATCCCAACGCACCTAAAATTTATACATGGAAACAAAATACATTGCAATATAAAGGGCACATTGTTCTGCTAAAAGATTGAACCCTAAAACAACTCTTAGACGAGCTACATTCATCACCAACAAGAAGTCATTCTATTTTTCATAAAACCTATGAAAGAACTAAGTGTTCATTCTTTTGGGAAGATATGAAAACAAATATCCGAAATTCGATAGTATCTTGTGATGCGTACCAAAGAAACAAGGGAGAGACGATGAAGATATTGGGGGCATTGCAACCTTTACCAATCCCAACACAAATCTAGACAAACATTTTAATATATTTTATCGTTAGACTCCCAAAAGTTGGAAACAAATTCAATCATCATGGTGATGGTTGACTAGCTTTCAGAAGTTTCTCATTTGTGTGCCCTAGCTCATCCTTCCACTCCTTCCCCCATTGCACAAGCTTTCATGAATCAAATCTTTAAGCTACACAATATGCCCACTTCCATTGTCTTGGACCAAGACCCACATTCACCAAGTTTTGTTGTGAGTTGTTTAAAGTTCAAACTTCAACCTACATAGTTGAACATGAGCAATGCATATCATCCTCAAACTATTCGTTAAACAAAAGTGGTCAACAAGTGCTTAGAAACCTACTTTACATGCTTTGCTTCCAAAAGGCCTCACTAGTGGCCATAATGGCTTCCTCTTAATGAATTGTGGTACGATACAACTCATCATGGAGCTACTAAAATGGCAACACATGAATTTATGGCTAAAAACCCCGTTAGTGGCATCCTACCTACAAGGCACATCCAAGGTTTATGCAATAGATAGAACACTTCAGACAAGAGAAGCCATTATTTGTATTCTCGACGACAATTTGGTTATGGCACAAAATCAAATGAAATAACACATTAATCAGCCTATATCCAAACATTCATTTTCCAAAGGGAATAGAGTGTTCCTTCACCTGCAACCTTATAAACAAACGCCACTCAAAGAAAAAGTTCCCTAAAAGCTAGCTCCTAAGTTCTATGTTCCCTATCAGATCATACAACGCATTGATCAGGTCACCTACAAGATAGCCCTGCCAGCCACTCCAAGATTCATCCAGTGTGTCATATGTCTTGTTTGAAAAAGGTTGTAGGATTAGATTGCAAAGTGTAGACCAACCTACTAGAACTTGATGAAGAAGGATCCATTTGGCTCTAGCCAAAAACAATGTTGAATTTCGGAGTGTCAGTTTCACTGCTGCAGATCAAGGAAGTATTAATCCAATGGAAAGATATGCAACCAGCATATGCCTCATGGGATCCAATAACAATTCTACAACAATTTCCACACCTTCAACTTTGAGGACAATGCTGCTTTCAGGGGAGTGTTCATGTTAGAGTTTTACCCCAACCCCCTCATTTAGATACTTTATTAATGTATAAGGCCACCTTCATTGAATAAGGCCAATTAAATAGTTAGTCAATGGTCACTCATTGTAAAAAAGGTCATCTTTGTTAATAAGGCACAAATTAGTTATTAGACTCTTATTATAAGTGAGCCCATGGATAGTTAAGATTCTTTGTGGATAACCCTATATTAAGTAGAAGGTTATGTAATGTTTTGTCAAGAATTGTGATTGTATTTAAAGCATCATTCTTCGAAGGTGCACCTTTGACGAGGCAAGTTAACATAGATCTCTATTTTTTATTATCAAAGAGATCTTTCTTACGGTTTGCCTCTATTTTCTCTTGTGTTCTTGGATTTTGAACTATATTTTATGTGATTTCTCTAAAGCTTCTGAGCTAATTATGTTACATCTTCAAATGCTGGAAACTGAAATGCACAGTACAGAAAATATATAAAAGAATCCTCACAGGTCTGTCCTAAATCACGGCACTGTTTATTATGGCAAAAAAACAGGAACATGATGTTCTAGACAAACCCTACTTTTTCACTCTGCACTGAAGTACAAAAGCTGACTACTTAAACCCTAACCTGAGTCCTCTATAGCACAAGAAGGCCATCTAAGGTTTACAATAAAAGCAGATCCAACCCTGGATCAATTCCCAACCCTTGATTTATTTGTGGCCTTGGGATTACCACCCTCAACCTACATGAAGAAACTGTCTTTGATGAAGCGTTCCAGCAAGAAAAATAAACTTCATAGGACTTGCACATTCTCCCTACGAGTTAGCTTCCCCATGTGCTTTATTTAAAGCTGGACAAAAGCAATCCAAAAACGTAACTTTCCTTGATCTAAAAAAATCAACTCAAAAATAGCAAAACGATTAATTCTGAAAAAACTACATTTCCCACAACTAGGAAAGCAAATAGCTAAAATAGAACTGCAGCACTGCAGTCCCTCTAAAACACACAATTATCTTCCATAATCACTGCACTCTACATAATGGAAGACTGCACAATCCAAGAACATAAAAGCTGACTACTTAAACCCTAACCTGAGCCCTCTATAGCACAAGAAGGCCATCTAAGGTTTAAAATAAGCAGATCCAACCCTGGATCAATTCCCAACCCTTGATTTATTTGTGGCCTTGGGATTACCACCCTCAACCTACATGAAGAAACTGTCTTTGATGAAGCGTTCCAGCAAGAAAAATAACCTTCATAGGACTTGCATATTCTCCCTACGAGTTAGCTTCCCCATGTGCTTTATTTAAAGCAGGACAAAAGCAATCCAAAAACATAACTTTCCTTGATCTAAAAAAATCAACTCAAACTGCAGTCCCTCTGAAACACACAATTATCTTCCATAATCACTACACTCTACATAATGGAAGACTGCACAATCCAAGAACTTAACTTCCCTCAATCTAAAAATATCAACTCAAAAATAGCAAAACAATCCAAGAACATAACTTCCCTCGATCTAAAAATATCAACTCAAAAATAGCGAAACGATTAATTCTGGAAAAACTATTTTTCCCACTAGTTAAGAAAACAGCTAAAATTAGCACTGCAGCACTGCAGTCCCTCTAAAACACAGAACTGTCTTTCATAATCAATGCACTATACATAATGGAAGATTGCACCCTAACAGAGGATGTACAGACTAGTGTTGAAAACATCAGCATCGGCAGGCAAAAAAAATGGTGAGGAAAAAATCAGCAAACCGTGGCAAACATTAAAAAATACAAAATATATTCATTTTTTCAAAATTGGCAAAAATCAGGAAAAATCGGAAATTATCATTTAAAAAAAATACATTTTTTTGGGCCAAAAAATCAGCAATGTTTTTTTTTTGTCTATCAAGTTCTGTGATCCTACAGGCTCGACCTGTGGCTTGAGGAGCCGCGACCCAGGGGCATCTAAGCCGTCAATGTCACCCGGGGATCACACCCAGCCTGGGCCACACCAGCCCTTAGCTGACTGGATATTTTAGCGTGTTTCCTCCTAGCACAGGGCACAACCACCCCCCGTGAGGTTTGATCCTGGGTCGCCTTGCTGACGAGGCCCATCCTCAACCAGTTGTGCTAGTGGGACTTGACTGGTACAGACCGCTGCTGCAACTACTGGGTAAGCCCAGATCTGTAACAAGTGTACCATGGCTGGAAGACTCTTCTGAGGTATAAAAATTAACATAGATAGCAGTGTACACTGTAAAGTTACTTTTTATGAGGAACCATCCCCTCTTAGCCCAGGGGAATTGAGGTTCTTTAAGCAGGAATTACCCTTCCTTGTTAAAGCCAAATCCAGCTTTTTCCGTAAAGATATGAACTCATTCCTATTTAGGCACAGCATCATATGGTCGCATTTCTCCCTTTTATACGAAGGGAATTCGTTGTAATCCTGTTGTGAAAATTTCTGTAACTCTCTTTGCTCTATGATTAAAACCATTTGTTCCATGACGTAATATATACATTTTGCAAGAAAAAAGATGTATCTCATTGATCTTGGCAGATGCGTAATATCATAACCTTAAAATCAAATAACAGAGTTTGGTATAGTTGAAAAACAATGTTCAGCTATCCATACTTTTTTATGGAGGCAGCTTATAAACATCTCATAGGCAATTAAAAGTACATTTTTGCCCACCCCCAACTTACAAGACAAACATTGAGCGAATATGTAATGATAATATTAAAAAACCTTGAGGCTTGAACCTAAGAATCCAGTTCATGAAAGCTATCTATACTTCTTATGGAGGTAACATATAAACATCTCGTAAGCACTCAAAAGTCCATTTTTGCCAACCCCAACTTATAAAAGACAAACATTGATCAAATCTCTGATGATCATATCAAAAAATCTTAAGGCTTGAACCTAAGAATCCAGTTCATGAAACTCCTGCCCTATATCCTGTCTTTCTCCATTGAGACTTCTGTAAAACAAACGCAGTCCCCTGCAAGGTGGATCTTTTCATTTTACACCATTGTGCAGCTTGATTTTCTTCAGGTAAATGCACACCAGCACATTTCAAACTAGTTTATTCATAGCCTTCTTGTGTTTTAAAAATTCAAAAAGGTAACAAACTTTTTCACTTTAGAAATTGTGGTGGCATATTCAATAGTTGTTTTCATTCAAGCAATTTTTCATTGGACACAGAATGTTTAGACATCGTCCCACATCAGTTAAAAAATTCACAAAGCATTTTATCTCCACTTTTCTTAATGGAATATAAGCCTTCGTAAGTTCATACTGATTTTCTATCACATAAGTTATATTATGAGAATATACACAAATTAGACTCTTCATTCTTGCCAAATAATATTCCCTCTGTGCATCCATGACCTGGCTTCTACAGGCTATTTGGATACCATAGAACCTTTACAGATATAAAATTTTAGTTTTAAGCACCATTTAACCCAATTTAGTGAACAATTTATCAAAGCCATGGAATTATTACATGAAATGAACATTGGTGAATGACCACTTTAAATCTGATGACACACATAATGATAACCCCAAAATGCCCAAATCCAAATAACTAAGTTGAAAACTTGAAACTTGATTGATACATGAACTCTGATTGTTAAAATAGGTTGAGATTATGCTCATATAGTGTCATTGAGTCTCTTCATCCAATAGTCCTGTCTTTTCCCTAATAATTAAAATTAAAATGTATATTTTTTCCCTAATAATTAAAATTAAAATGAATAAATTTTTATCTATTTATTTACAGAAACATATTTATGCTCTATTTAGCTCCATTACAGATAAACCCTCTTTATGTTCTATTTAACGTTGTTGTAGACAATTGAAATTTAGTTATTCTTTATCTTATCCAAGGAATGGAATTTATCTTTTAGTCATAGATACCATTTGACCCAAGTTGGTCACTGATTTTGAAATTTTCTGAACAAAAGTGATGTATAGACTGCGAACATTCTAGTGGAAGTCGAGAAACCACTTACTGGATGCAAAGAACAAACTATTGATTCAAAATAGCATTTCTTTTCAAACAGCAGGATCAAACAAAAATAGAATGTCCCATAACAAAAATAGAATGTCCCAAAAGAGAAAGCAGCAAGTGGTTTTTCTTGCAAGGTAATCAACACAATTCACAGAAGGAAAAATTTTACTTTCTGTGGCTGAAAATAAACCATGGGACCATCTTCATTGAGCATGTATCGTTCTTTAATATTCTCATACCATGACACGGTGGAAACAGATTATCGCAACAAGGTAGCATGTTTACCATGAAAATCCCACCACGAGATGAGCAGGGAAGGATCTGATCTATAGAATAGATGTGTGCTCAGTATAGTATTTTGATTCTTCCATTCTTGATGTTTATGCATACAAAATAGTGTTGCCCTACTTCTTGTTCTGAGGACAAGGAAAGGCAACAAAAGTGAGACTTTCTGGTTTCATGAGAATAAGTAGATAAATGATAAAAGGCCTCTACCGAAAAGAATCCTTGAATTTATGAATGCAGTTAATAAAAGGCATAGTTCTTCAAGCATCCAGTGAAATTTTCTTTCGACTCTCCGAGATCACTGAACTAGATTCTTCACAAAGTAGCAAAGTGAGTATGTTTCGCCAATAGATCAAACCAACCTTAATAATGAATTTTTCCAGGCAAATATTATTATCCCATTAAATATGGATAACACAATCGCACTTACAACCAAAAGAAGGCTTCATGAAACAGGATTAACAGATAGATATTGCAGCTATTGTAGAAATCCAGAAAAATGTTAGTCGTTGTTTTGGAGGTGCCCATTTGCTAAGAACTGGAGTTGACACAAGGCCTTTTTGCAAACATGTTTGAATCACAGATGTGATCGCAGACTGCCCTCATGCATCTTCCGTGCTGCCACAGATCTGTCTGGAGAGTCTAGAAGGTAATTAGAATGATCACTCTCTACTTCCTATGGTGAAAGAAATAAGCCAGATCGTTTTGAAGATTTGTTCCAAAAAAGAGTGACTAAAATTGACAAATTCTCGATTACAATTGTGTACCTATCTGATCTTAACCTCACCTGATTGTTCTAAGAAAATATTGTGAAAGGCAAGATCCCGTGCATTTGCTCTATTCACATACACAGACAGCTGTATCCTTTCAGTAATATAAATTTCAGGTTTAGTGCAAAGACATATTCGGGGATAATGCTAAATCTTTTCATCTGAGACATAGGAAGCAATATTCAAAATCTGATGACAGTAATAAGGGCAATTCGAATCCCTCGATGTGAAAAATACAGGGGCCTTCTTGAGAAAACAAAAAAATTGAATCGAAGTAAAACAAAGGAATCATAGGTACCACTAAATCTCTTCATCTAAGATACATGATGCCATATTCAAAATCTGATAACAGTATTATAGTAAGGCCAATTCGAGCCCTTTGTTGCGGAGTACAAGGGCCTTCCTGAAAGCACAAACAATCGAAGTAAAACAAAGGAATAATTGGTACTACTAAACTCTAGCATGGCATATTCTGATTCTTAAAAATTACAGTGGAGCTCTATAAGAAAATCAACAAATAGAGCACATTTTAACAAAGAGTCGCATGGAATGGGCAAAAAGGTAGTTTAAGGGTACCCATTATTACTTTATGCACAAATGTTTACCTCAACCCATCAGGGTTAGAGCGGTCTACAAGTGATTGACCAAATTCTGCCGCTTAACAGAAGTCAATAAATCCCTAATATCCACGCAGTTCTTACATGAATTTTGATTTGATCATATGCTCTTCAAAAGGCCTCTGAGGATCCCAATAGCCTAACAATTTTACACATATTTCATTCGATTACACGCTCTCAAGAGCCCAAGCAGCGAATTAACAAAACCCAACTCACCTGTGATCTCCCCCAAAACCCTATTTTGAACTTTGTAGGCGAAAGAGGTGTACACTGGATGTGGGTCTGCTCTCAAACTTCATATTTCTCAACCACGCGAAGCATCTGCTTCCTCTTCACGAGGAGGTATGTAACAACTACTATTTGGAGCAGCCCTGCAACGGCTGCCAACACCAGTCCCGTCCCCTTCCTCCAATTCATCCTATTTGGATTAGATAGAAGAGGAGGAAAATGCGAAGGAGGAGGAGAAGGATGTGAGGAAGGATAAGGATGTTTTGAACTATGAGGAGGAGGATGTTTTGAACGATGAAGAGGAGGATGTGAGGAAGGATGAGGAGAAGGATGTGAGGACGGATGAGGAGGAGGATGTTTTGAAGGATGAGTAGGAGGATGTGAGGAAGGATGAGGAGAAGGATGTTTTGAAGGATGAGAAGGAGGATGTGAGGAAGGATGAGGAGAAGGACTATGTGGAGGCTTTACAGCAAGGTTAGCAAGGTCTCCCTCAAGAAAGGGAACGGATTTATCATTGCGGGCTTTTGGGACAGGAAAGACTAATGGGCTTCCAGCACTGATCGGTGAAGACGTCCATAAGATGGATATACCCATGAAGATAACCAGGTGGAGAATACATCTCGGACTCAACATGAGTGGACACAAAACTCTCTCCAATTACTTATTCTGCAAACAAAACTCATCAGAAAACTGATTGCTCCCCCTCATCATCTGCACAAATGGCTTTTGTTGCAGCACGATGCCCATAAATATGCCTCTTTGGGCTCTAAATAGAATTATTATAATAATGCATGAAACACTTTTGTCCATGGAAAGCCCGTGACAGAAAGACTCATTAGATTCCTTGACTCGAGTCAGTCGTCCCTGAGTTCCCAAACAAGAGCCAACTACAGAGTTTAATTCAGTTGATATACGGCTTACAGGCTGCCACGTCATATCTACTCTCTGGCAGATGAATTCGCCTGTATCATTTCCACGTGGTGAAACACGGTGGTAGCCCGCGTGGCATAATCATATAATAGTATTTAGACCTTAAATTTTGCGTATTATACTGATACTCACAACAGTGGGTGTTTATGGTTTTTCTAACATAATAATTATTGGAATTGGGTTATATTGGTTAAT
>APFE031371270.1:212418-262348 GCA_000404065.3 Pinus taeda
AGGAGATTTGAGCTAGTGATTGATTCAGATCTGAGCTGTATTGTGTGTAACAGAGGTGGAGATACTTGTGAGAAGTATTATGCTGTGTAATGTTACATGACTCAATCATTAATATACAGATAGTTGGGGTTTTTAGCGAGATGCTTTCCCCGGGATACATACTGTGTTAATGTGTGAATGCTCTTGATGTTTTATTGTTATTGATGCTGCTATATTGATGATCAACGTAGAGGAGCTTATGTATTGTGTATGTTTTCCGCAATAGTACATGATCAGGATAATCTCTGTTGAATATGTGTTAAATTATTCAAAATTTCTACACTAGGTGTAAATGCTTCCATACAATTGAAACCATTGTTGTTGGAAACTAAATCACTTTTGAGAGGGGGGTGAATCAGTAGTGATGGCCTTTTTATCAATTTTAAATATTTTTGTTCAATTATCAATTTGTAACACACATCCACAATATTAGCTTATCAAAACATGAAAGAAACAATAACTCATAATATAATAAATGTGAGAAAAATCAACACAAGCATGCACACGTAGGACACAAGTATTTATGGTGGAAACCCTTTCAGGAGAAAAACCACACTATTGTTGTTGCACTGTTCAATTCTTTCATTAATATGTTGAACAAATTATACATGGATTAACTTACAACCATAAGCCGGAAGACTTGGTTTCCTTCACAATATGTCGGCACCTATCAATTAGGAAATATGTTTCTCTCATGGATCTACAGAAATCTATCTGCTAGAAGCCCCCACAACCAACGATCCTCACCCAACTCCAATTGCACTATCCAACTCATATTGAAAGGAGAAATTGGTTCCTTCTATTGAATCCACCTAATCATTGTCTACTCAGAAGCCCCCACGCCTTCACTTCCTCCATGTGAACCATGTTTCATACATTTTCAAATCGGACTCTCAAATCTGGTCAACATGAGCAACCCAATAACACCATCATTCTACAACACAAAATATGAATCAAAAACTATACCTGGAGGAGGGAAATTATTCTCTTCTTCTCACACCAAACTCTACTCTCTAACACACCACAAGCTTCCAATTCTCTACCACCTACAACACATGAAGTTTGAATTTTCTTCTCAATTCTACCTTTGATTTCTACATACAACACTTAGATGAAACACTGCAAAACTATGTGAGCAGTTGTTGCAATCTCCACTCACTCTCAATGCTCTCACACTCTCAAGAATACCAACTAAATGAACTCAAAACCTTCCTTTATTTATAATTTTTCTATGATAGTTAACTCAGTAAATGTTATAGGTTATGGAGCACTCAACATTATTTTCACACTTCTGAATTTTCTCGGATCCAACTCCTTGACTTGATCAAGCCACTTTTCTCCACTAGATTATGGATATTTTAAACTTTAACCAACTTCTAGAAGCCCCCTTACCTTTTTCGACCATATACTATAAAGTTCTAATCAAGAACATTGCCATAATACCAAAATTAGTTGAGATGTACAAGGAATCAAGATAAATTATCAACCACATGCATAAAATTGCCCGATATATGTTGAAACCACATGCATAAAATTGCCTGATATCTATTGAAACCACATGGATAAGCCTGTCTCCATGTATTTGAATCCCTTCAACCACATGCACAAGCTTAGATCCATGTGGTTGGGGCATAAGATGGGAGAAAACTAATCAAATCATCTCAGATCATGGCCAAACTTCTTCCAGAGTTTGACAAGCCTCTATAGGACCTATGGAAACCATTGGCACCTTTGCAACACTTCACCATCACTGCCACATCACAATCATCATCACAATTCAAATTAGGTTGAATTGGATGTCAATCAACAAATACACTAACACCGAGCCATCAACCTGCTCCACAACAACTCTGTCATCAATATGCAACTCTAGAACATGTCAGACGTCCTCCAACATTTGTACAACCATATCAAGCATCCTCTAATACTTATAGATCCTCTCTAAGTCCTATAAATCATATTATCAACATGTGGACCTAATCTGGGACATGGAGATCTAATCAGCAAGGCTCCTATACTCTAACTCATGTTAGCAGCACAATGAACAAAGAGTAACACCTATAGCAACATCATGAACAAGGAGGTCATCACATCTCTACTATGTACTGGCCATACAACACCTATGCACAACTGATCATAATGGGAAGTGCAACACATTACCATCCCAATATGTGCAACAACATTATCATGAGGACCATGACATCCTTTTCTCACACTATGTATGCAACACCTGCAAATCACATCTCCAATCTCACATTTCCACGCTAGTAGACATGCCAAAACCAATGCAACAAACAACCATGCACAAGCCACCTGCAACCAAACATGCAAGTGATAACCAACTCTTCTACAACCCATGCAACCAGGTTGACATCAATTCCAACCAAAAACACATATGCAACACTACCAACAATTCCCCACTTTGGAATTAATGGCAACCCCATCTGATCCAACCATATGAACTGTCCTCTGAAAAATGATCTCCATCCTCACATTCTCTCCCTTTGACATCAATGGCAAATGGCTAAAGATTTCAAGGACAAATGTTATATGCTCCTCTCCATGCAATGGGCTCCATCAGCAAAAATAGAAACCCCACTCAATATCATATGCAAGTGATGATCAATGGAATGCAAAACTGAAATATGAGAATAACAACAACACTCCTCCATGCAATAGGAAAATATGTCCAATAAACTCTCCCCAGACACAAGCTATTTCTGATCAACAACACATAGCAGCAACAATATACATCTATCGACAACAACAAAATCCATGTCATATAGTAGTAGCAGATGAAATCACCAACACATAGCAATAACAACATAATATGACCAACTAACAACAACAACTCTGATCAAATATATTGCAACAACAAAAAATATCCAATCAACTCCTAAATAGCAACAACATATACAATCTCTCCATCAAATATATGCATCTCCACACTATAGTATTGAGCAACAAAAAAATCATGCATCAACAACAACAATGACTATCTGGAAGCATCATCTCTCTCTCCTATCTCAATGAGAAGCAGTAACATCCTCTAAGGAAAAACATAGTGGCAAAAAATACCCGATGACAGGGTCACAACAACATGACCAACCATAATCCACTAAATGCAAACATTTCCATGGTTGAATGTGTATATATCCCTGCCAATGCCTCCTTTCCACATGCAAGAGGATACTCCACATGAACCAATGACTATGACCAAATGGTATGCAACAAAGTACAGGTATTCATAGGCCTATTACATGGCTACCAAAATAATCTTCTCATCAATGCATGTCTAGTGCAAGTACATAGAGCACATGATCAATAACATGTCTTCCTCATAGCAACACGATAATGAAACAATATATCACATAAGGAACATGTGTCAACCTCCTGAAAATCACCAGTCATAAATAACATCTCATTAGCAACAATTAACAATACATAGCAATATTCAATTGCCAAAAACATAGACATACATCAACGGCATCATAAATCAGCAACATAACGCACTAATCCACACAATATATTAGCTATCAGTAGTTATACATGGTAGCAATAATAATCATCATATGGAGCATGAACATCTACAACATAAACTAAATTGGTAGTAACAATATGTATATATGATGTGAAGGTAGCAACAATACATATCACATCAACAAACATCCTCATGCATATAAGCATCAAACATCACATGGTTCAATCATCATGAACCCATACTCCTTCAACACAAGCTCTAACTCTGGCCAACAAATTAGGAAGCAACAAGATCATCTCAACCAACAAATCAGTTAGTGCATCAATATGCTCTCAAAAAAAATCTCCAATAGTAGTAGAAAGTGACAAAGAAAATGATTGGACATGTGAGAAGCTAGAAACCACCATAAATATTCCTTAATGGTGCAATGAGAACAACTACAACTATGCACTCTAAGTACCATGCACTATCATAAACATGTTCTCCATAGATCAAGTTAATACAAGGCAATTGCATATCAACTTATGCAAAACTAGATAGAACACATAAGACATGCACAATCAAAGAATATTCTCCTACAACAACCTCATGTTAGATAAGCACATAACATGGAATATATAGCCAACTCTTCCAATCAATGACTTTTCCTTCCTTAGTTAGCAAGTAAACATGATGCCATCAAAATCATTGAATCATAGGAAGCATATGACATGCTCCCTTTAACATGTGTCATCACACTTTGTCAACCTTCTTCCTGACCACAATAGCCTTAGAAAATATAGCATTAGTAGTAAAAATCCATCATCATGAAATCATAATCAAAGAAATAAGCATCATTAACATCACATCCTAACTGCATGCATCAAAAACAATTGCTCAACAAAAAAATCCAGTTACGCACACTTAGCTAGCTATAACAACACCATCAATGATTCTAAATGCAAAACAAGATGTGCCATATGCTCCCCCTGACACCATGCAAACCTCAATTTGTCCTTGCAATCTCTTGTCACTCCTTCCTCCAAAATTTGAGTGATTGATCTCTTGCATGAAAATCTCTAGTTGTCCTCATACTTGGCCTATTTTTCATATTCTCCATTCCTTGATTATATGGCCTCAAGTAAATTTGAGTCTTGCAATCTTTGGCCATATGACCAAGATTGTCACACACATAGCACCTGATGTAACATAAAAATGGAGGAAAGGGATCATATCTCTTGTTCTTCATTCTACTCTTCTTTGCATGCAACCTGTGTTCAATAGCCTTATGGCCAAAATTTGCAAGAGTATCAATAACCATAAAAATGACCATTATACCTTATTTTGGTTGAACTCCGTGAAGTGGGATGTCTTGCTTGTTTGTTTGATGTGATCTTCTATACCACTACTTCTCTTGTTGCATGGATCTAAAATTTGCTACAATATTTCCTAGCTTTTGGAAGTTGAATCATTTCATGTCTCACAAATGTGAGAATGATCTTCTAGGTGACTTTCTTGGCATAACCTTTGGCTTATCTTGATTGTGCTCCATCTTTGATTATTGGTTGTGTTTATGACACTCATTCTCGTTTCTTTTGCTACTGTTATAATCTATTATACTTGTGGCTGTAGCTATGCTAGTTTCTCCTTCATGCATGCTGCAATATGATTTGCAAGATGAGGTAATTTGGTTGCTCTTCAGATGAGTGGTTTTCTTCTCTAAATCACTCCTTAATGAAACCACTTCATCTTATAATCTTTTACATTCCTCCTCCTTTTCTCTATGTTGCTTCCTCATGTTATCTTCTATTTTCTTTGCCTCCTCTAGTTGAGTTTTTAATGCAACGATCACTTCTCATAATCCATTCTCCTTCTCATTGGAAATCCACAAAATTCTTTTATGATCCTTATATACAGAGGTTAGTCTATCCACTTCAGCAACTAATTCTTTTATTACAACCATTGTTGATTAATATTCGACCTTAATGAGAGAAATGTGCTTCTCATCATCACTATCAAAACAAATAGAATCATCAGAATCATAATTCATAATTTCTTTCAAAATATTACCTCGTGACACAAATGCTTTGGCTAAATTTCCAGAATTTGCTACTTCATTTGCAATGGACTGGTTCTCTTCCTTCTTCAAGCTCTTTGTCTTTTGATACATCATCTTCTTGTTTCTAGCTATGATCCACGATCTACTCTTCAAGTGGTCAAGCTTCACTAAAGAGAATCGAATTTGATACCAATTGTTGGAAACTAGATCATTACTATGGGGGCAGGGGGGTGAATTAGTAATGATGGCCTTTATACCAATTTTAAATATTTTTGTTGGATTATCAATTTGCAACACACATCCACAATATTAGCTTATCAAAACATGAAATCAACAATAACTCATAATATAATAAACATGAGAAACATCAAAACAAGCATGCACACATAAGGACACAAGTCTTTATGGTGGAAGCACTTTCGGGAGAAAAACCACCCTGTTGTTGTTGTTGTTGTGCTGCTAAATTATTATATTAATATCATGAAAAAATTATACATGGATTAGCTTATAACCATAAGTTGAAAGACTTGAATTCCTTCAAAATATGTTGGCACCTATCAGTTAGGAAATCTATTTCTCTCATGGATCTACATAAATCTATCCGTTGGAAGCCCCCATGACCAACAGTCCTTGCCCAAATCCCATTGGACTATCCAACTCCTATTGGATGGAGAAATTTCTTCCTTCTATTGAATCCACCTAATCAATGTCTACTTTGAAGCCTCCATGCTTCACTTCCTCCATGTGAACCATGTTTCATACATTTTCAAACTAGAGTCTCAAATCTGCTCAACATGAGCAACCCAACAACACCATCATTTTGCAACACAAAATCTGAATCAAAAACTCTACTTGGAGGAGGGAAATTCTTCTCTTATTTGTTGATTTCTGGTAGCATTGGATGTTCTCAAAGTCTCAAATTTTGCAAAGAGGCTTACACACATGTATTCCAAAGAACCCAGAAAGCGTTTTGGGAAATTCCACCCAGAAACAATTATATTAAAATAATTAATTAATTTTAAAGGAAGCCTAAGTTTAAACTTAGGAAAATAAAATAATTAAAGGGTATTAATATAAATTGTGGGTGTAACTTCTAGAAGAAGACGAGGATAAGAATAAATTATATTAGCCATTGATTAGATTCTAATATGGGTGATTGAATATCAACGAGCAGATTATTTAAGGAGGCTTGAGGGTCACTTTGAAAACACACAAAGAGTTCAGAAGTTCGATTTTCTGAAGCAGAGCAACTGCCTGGAGAATTTCAATAGTGAGTTGTTGCAGAGAGGGGAAGAGAGAGTTTTGGTTGGAGGATCTTGTTCGAAGCCAAGGATACTCAATAAAGAGGCAGAAAGACACACAGAGGATGTAGCACAAAGGGCAGAGAGGGTGACGCAAAGCCAGGAAGGGCTCACGCAGGCCCCACATAGAGCAACACAACAACTTCTAGTGCAAAGGTCCAAATTTACTGAAGGAGATAACGTTTTTGAGCCACGAGGGCTGGAAAAGACTCCTAAAGGCATATTGATTCTCAGTTGGGTTGACGCAGTGAATTAGAGGCTGACGCAGGGCCCAAGCAAGGGCAACGTAGAAGTAGCCGAGGAACTCGCAATTCAGTTGTTGGATAGATAGGGATTAGCGGTGTTGAGTGAGGTAATGTCACTAGTCTTTCTTGCCAAGTGATTTTCTCTGTAACTGCATTTCCAGGAGGGCATCCAAAGTTGTATTCATAATACTTCTGCATAATAATAAAAACCCTCAGATCTGTTGCACCGATTTTCCTGCATTGGGTTTTTCTGGGGATATTTGTCAAAAGAATACTGTGTCATTTGTGTTGGATTTTTCTCTATTGTTCTGTTCTTTTTTTGGGCATATTATTTAATTAATGTAGGCTACAATGTATTAGCATCGATATTTGATATAGGAAACAATAAATAATTAGTTTCAGTAATTAACAAATAGGAGAAGTTTAATCAGTTGTTGCAGCAGTAGATTCGGGTGGGATTCTCAAATTTTCACATTGTATCAGAGTTGCAGGTGAAGAAAGAAGAACAATGCTAGAGAACCCAACGCTGAGTAGAAGAGGGAGATCGAAAAAGTTGTAGGAGGCAGCAGTTCGAAACCCCAGAGGGTTTGCACAGTCCTAGCTGGAGGGCTGAATTTCGAGGCAGTCTCTCTCCGAGTGAGTTGACAGAGAGAAGGGATACCAGATCGAGATCTTTCCGTGGAAGAGGGAGCAGCGCTGAAGCTTCAGCATGAGGAGAAGTTGGTGGGATGCAGTCTTTTCTGCAGGTCATTTTGTTGGGCAAAAAGACGTCAGAAGAGAAGGAAGAAGCATGGTTGAGGGAATATCTTCCTCAAAGGACTTCCTGCCAAGGAGTCTGAATTTTCACTTGCTGAACAGCAATGAAGAGGGGCAGATCTACAAGCTCCAGTAGGGAGCGTAGGCTAGTCTAGTGTTGTGCAGAGGAGAGAGGAGGTCATTCGACAATTCTTGTGGTAGAAATGGTGACCAATGGCTTGAGAGATCAGGATAGGTTGGATGGATCATCCAACTATGTCATATGGAAGGCTAAAATGTCATTCCTTCTAGATGAGCATGCTCTTAAGACATATGTCGACAACATGGTGGTTGTGCATGTAGATGCAGATCCATTGAAGAAATACAAGGCCAAGATGGCAAAGGCAAAAAGAACAATCCTTGACAAAGTGAAGGATCATGTTGTATGTCACATCGCTAGTAAAGGGACTACTAAGGAGATGTGGGATGCGTTGTCTATGTTGTATCAGGGATCTTCAGTAGCAGAATATGTACCTTGAGCAGAACTAAGATCTTCTCTAATGCAGAAGGGGGAGCATGTGGATCCATTCCTCACGAAGCTTCGGGAGACTCGTGATGAGTTATATGTTGTGGGGTCAACACCTCAAGACTCAGAGTTGGTTAGAGTGGCCCTCAATTCTGTCTTAGATGAGTGGTATGTCTTTGTCCAGAGTATCCTGGGTAGGGAAACTTTGCCAAATTGAGATGAGATGTGGGAAGCTCTCAAGTAAGAGGAGTTGAGGAGAGATTTGGTCAAGTGTAAGCTTGACGGAAGCAACAACAATGGGCCGAAGCCTAAGGAGGAGGAGTATAATGCAACCCTTGCATCGAAGGGGAAGTAGGAACAATAGAGATGTAAGAAGGACATCTCGAAGATAAAATGCTTCAAGTGTGGTGAGATGGGTCACTACGTAACCCAGTTTCCTCTCAGGAAGAAGGACAAAGATGAGAAGCACGATCCGAAGGCTGCACCTGTGAAGATCAAGGAGGAAGAGTTTGCCATGACAGCTGAGATACCTCCATGAGGGAGGTGGGTTGAATTGGAGTTGTAGTTCGAAAGAGCTACAAATGGGTAGGATCCCTGAGGAACCACCTCTCGAATCAATTCCTTGCTACGGGAGCCCAGATTAGAAGTAACAGGATGGACTAGTGTCAGATGATGCAAAGGAGTGTCAGAGAGACAATTGTAGTGGCTAGGAGCACCAAAGACTAAGCAATGCAGAGACGATTTTGGCAGCAGTGCAGATGGCACATAACAGTAGTCAGAAGTAGCGTAGTAGATTCATAGGGTCAGCGCAGAGACTAGCAGCAGTGGCACATAACAGTAGTCAGAAGTAGCGTAGTAGATTCATAGGGTCAGCGCAGAGACTAGCAGCAGTCACGCTCCAACATTCACATGGTATCATAATGAACACATTTAGTTCATTAATTTGGGATGTTTTTCCATTGTTGGTGGAGTAGCAACAACAATTTGTAGTGCAGTGGCAGTGCCAGTAGCAACATGGATACAAAATTTCAGAGGGAGTTGCATTTTAGATGCAGTGTTAACAATGGCAGGGTCAACAACAATACAAATGCAACATTTGCGCAACAGTTGATAGGCATAAATTTAGACATCAGCAACACAGAGGATGATGTTATGAAGTTAGTGTGATGCTTCAGATTGAAGGCATTGCTAGAGCACATTCCTTGCTAAGAGGGAGTGTTGATTTATGGTAGCGTTGGATGTGCTTTAAGTCTCAAATTTTGTAGAGAGGCTTAGGCACATGTATTCCAAAGAACCCATAAAGTGTTTTGGGAAATTCCACCCAAAAACAGTTGTATTAAAAAATTAATTATTTTTAAAGGGACCCTAAGTCTAAACTTAGGAAAATAAAATAATTAAAGGGTGTTAATATAAATTGTGGGTGTAACTTCTAGAAGAAGACGAGAATCAAGCATAAATGATCTTAGCCATTGATTAGCTTCTAATATGGGTCATTTAATTTCAACGAGGATATTATTTAAGGAGGCTTGAGGGTCACTTGGAAAACATGCCGAGAGTTTAGAAGTTCAATTTTCTGAAGCAGAGCAACTGCCGGGAGAATTTCGATAGTGAGATGTTATAGAGAGGGGAAAAGAGAGTTTTGACTAGAGGATCTTATCCAAAGCTAAGAATACTCATCAGAGAGGCAGCAAGACATGTAGAGGAGGCATCACAGAGGGTAGAGAGGGTGATGAACAGCTAGGAAGGGCTCACGCAGGCCCCACACAAAGCAGTGTAGCAAATTCTAGCGCAGAGGTTTGAATTTGCTGAAGGAGCTGACGTTTCTGAGACAGGAGGGCTAGAAAAAGCTCCTGAAGGAAAATCAATTCTCATTTGGGCTGACACAATGACTTAGAGGCTTATGCAAGGGCATCATAGAAGTAGTTGAGGAACTTGCAGTTCAGTTGCTGGATTAGCTGAGATCAACAATGTTGAGTGAGGTAATCTCACCAATCTTTCTTTCCAAGTGATTTTCTCTGTAATTGGATTGTTGGGAGGGCATCCAAAGTTGTATTAAGAATACTTTTGCATAATAATAAAAACCCTTAGATCTATTGCACCAATTTTCTTGCATTGGGTTTTTCCAGGGACATTTGTCAAAAAAACACTATGTCATTTGTGTTGGATCTTTCTCTATTCTTTTGTTCTTGTTTTGGGCATATTATTTAATTGGTTTAGGCTGAAGTGTATTATCTTTGATATTTGTTGTAGGAAACAGTAAATAATTTGTTTCAATAATTAACAAATATGAGAAGTTTAATCAGTCGCTGCAGTAGTAGATCCGGGTGGGACTCTCGAATTTTCACATTATTCTCACACAAAAATATACTCTCTAACACACCACAAGCTACCGATTCTCTACCATTTGCAACACATGAAATTTTATTTTTTTTCTTAATTCTATCTCTAATTTTTGCACGCAACACTCTGATAAAACACTCTAGAACTATGTGAGCAGCTGCTGCAATCTCTACTCACTCTTAATGCCCTCACACTCTTAATAATACCAACCAAGTGAAATCAAAACCTTCCTCTATTTATCATTTTTTTGGGATGGTTAACTCAGTGAATGCTACAGGTTATGGAGCACTAAACAATTCTTTTCACAGTTCTAAATTTGCTCGGATCCAATTCCTTGACTTGATAAAACCGCTCTTCTCCACTAGATGATGGATATTTTCAACATTAACCAACTTCTAGAAGCTCAGTTACTTTTTTTGACCATATACTGGAAATTTCTGATCAAGGACATCACCAAAATACCAAAATTAGCTTGCACAAGGAATCCAGAGAAATTCTAGCTAAATTATCAACCACATGCATAAAATTGTATGATCTCGGTTGCAACCGCATGGATAAGCTTGTATCCATGTGGTTGGAGCCCTTCAACCACATGCACAAACTTAGATCCATGCAGTTGGGGCAGAGGATGGGAGAAAACCAATCAAATTAGCTTAGATCCTACCCAAACTTCTTCCAGAGCTTGAAAAGCCTCCATAGGACCTTTGGAAGCCACTAACACCTCCGCAACACTTCATCAAGTCACTTCCACATCACCATCATCATCAAAAGTCAAACTAGGCTAACTTGGATTTAAACCAACAAATACATTAACACCTATGCTATCAACCTACTCCACAACAACTCTACCATCAATATGCAGCTCCAAAACATGTCAGACATACACCAACACCTATACAACCAACTCAAGCATTCTCCAACACTTATAGATCCTCTCCAAGTACTATATATCATATCAGCAACATGTGGACCTAATTTGGGACATGGATACCTAATCAACAAGACTCATGGACTTTAACTCTTGTAGTAATGCCATGAACAAAAAGTAACACCTACAGTAGCTTCATGAAAAAGGAAGCCATCACATATCTACTCTGTACTGGCCATGCAAAACCTATGCACAACTGATCAACATGGGAAGTACAACACACCACCATCCAAATCTATGCAACAACATGATCACAACAACATTATCATGAGGACCATGACATCCTTTGCTCACACTTTGTATGTAGCACCTACAAATCACACATCTAATCTCCCATCTCCATGCTAGTAGACATGCCAAAACCAATGCAACACACAACCATGCATAAGCCACCTGCAACCAAACATGTAAGTGCTAACCAAATCTCCTGCAACCCATGCTACCAGGTTTACATCAATTCCAACCAAAAACACATCTGTAACACTACAACACACATGAATGCCAACACTAACAAGGTGTAGATTTTGGATAACTAAGGTTTAATTTTTATTGAAACTATATATTGTTCTGCTTGGTTGTACTTGTTGTTAAGATTTGCAAGCACATAGTTTACTAGAGGTTGTAAATATGCATGCCTACCTCATACTTGATAATGAATTTATGATGATATTGAACATGATGGAAAGAGGAAGCTGTAAGAATCCCAATGACATTGAAGTTTACACTGATGTTTGAAAACTGACATTGTTGCCTTATGAAGATAAAAATAATGTTCCTGAAGGTTGAATTTCTTCGATATCATGACAATGCAAAAGAAAGAGCCAAAGTAGCTAGAAGAATAAAGTTGTTGATGATGGAGTTATCTCCCTAATTGAGAGGGAGGACATGATTCTCTTTTTCATGTGTCATGATCTAGGCTAGGACTAACAATCATACATCTAGTGAAGGCCATGAGGAGAGAATGGGATCAGAGAATAACTAAAGCACTGTTGGTGGTTAGTTTTGATGTGTCGTGAATAAGACTCAGATGTTTTGAGTAGTGTTGAGGTTAATTATGGTGATGCTTGAGAGATTGGAAAAGGAAACTTTCATTTAGATTTGTTTGGATATTATAAGCAACATCAAAATGGTTGAGGACCTCAGATTTTATGCTAGCTTATTGATAATAGGAACCAATATATTGGAAGTTTGATACTGGTTGTGGTTGTGAAGCTATAATATGTTTTGTTGGATGAACAAGTAGTTGATGTGTTGATATCTCCCTGAGAAGTTTGAATATTTGATAAGCATGCTTGGAATGGTAGATATAATTTATTTGGTTGAGAGGGAGAGATGAGTACCTTAGGTTGTGTTCCTGTATGATGGTACTTGGGAGGACATCTTGGCCTAGCTGGTATTGAAACCTCAGTTATATTTTGACCTTGATGATGTCTAAATCCCTACGTGGGAAGGTATCTTGGTCTTGATGATGTGGAGACATCATTTTAGGGTTAATATCTTGACCTATATGGTACCTAGATCCCTATGAGGGTTGGTGTCTTGGAATGGAGGCCTAGATGGTATTTATATCTAGTTGGATTGATACGGGGTTGTAGCCTAATGGTACCTATAGTGGAAAGTTTCCTTGGTGATACCTTAGTCCTTGTTGGGTTGATATGTTGGTATTTATGGTATCAAGATCCCTATCATTGCATATGTTTATACTCTTCTTATGAGAACTTTTCAAAGTAAGTATTGTCCTTGTACTGGTTGATCAATTATGGATACCTCCCTAGTTAAGAGGGAGTGTTTAAAAGTGTAACTAGTATCAATCTTCATAATTGCTATTTGGCTCATGACACATTGTAATTCTTATGTACTTAGAAGAAAAAGAAAAGTATTTTTGTAAGAGAAAAAATTATTTATTTAAGCATGGGTTTCATGCTCAAGGTCATTGGTCATTAGGTCATAGCACCCATTGAGTTCTCCTGGGGTTTTGTCATGAGGCATGATCCTTGTTATATTGTAAAAGGCCCAATTGGGCACATGTAACAAGAAAAAGGAATATTATTTTGTCTCTAGAATGATCTCGAGAACCCCAAGATCAATTCAACCAACTATTGATGAAGTCGGCCTAGAAAGGCCTTATCGAGCACCTTCGAAGACTATATAAGGAAAAGGACTTCGACCTCTTGATGACATAGAAGCTAGTCACAAATATCTCTCATTCTGATATGCAAGTAGAAAAAAGAAGAAATGTGAGGATACTACAGGGAAAGAAGAAGTCTAGCCAAGAAGAAAACAAGGTGCATATGTATGAAATTCTATCTTCCCAAGTCCACACATGTGATTTCCTTGTAGTTTCTAGAGTTTCCACGTGTCTGAAAGTTGCAGAAAGGTAGCAGACCTATTTTGAAGCTTCAACTTCTTGATTAAGGAAGGATCTTGTTATTGATGGTTGGCTTGGTCTTCATGGTATCTTGGAAGTCTCATTTGAAGTTGTTTCTATAAGAAGAGAAAAGTTGTGTTGGGTTTTCCCCTTGGAGGAGTTTTTCCTTGGCTTCAAGCCCATCTCTGTTGTCTCTCTACTTTGTTTGTGATCTTCTTTGTTTGGTAGTTGTCTTGATGATAAAAACATAATATTCATGAATAATAACTAATAAGAAACCACAAGTAATTGTCAAAATTAAGAGAAAACAGTTAATAAGAAACCCTAACATTGCCCTAATAGATTTATCAACACCTCTTATTGAGAAATCCCTTAGGTTCCAGCAGATATGTTTATGGGATGAAAACCTAATTGATATGGATTATTGAGAATAGATAACGGATTATTGGAAGTTGGCGAGAGAGTGCCTTGTCTTTGTTTTTCATGGCCATGACAAAAAGGAATCTTTGCCACCTAAAGAAAGTTGGTCATTTTCTCTACAATCATTCTCACTTGTTGTTCCATCATAGCTTAAGCACTATTCACACATAATATAACACAATTCACCTTCCTTGCCTCTTGCACTTCTAGAAGGCAATGATACATTAAAATCAAACTCGTGACCTGATAGCATGCACCATAAACTCTAAGAATCAGTTAGAGTGAAGAGACATGGGAATCAAAAGTAGATGAAATCAAATATGTGTTTCCCCTCTTGGTAATTCTAGATATTTAATTACAACAATGCATTTTTGTCTTGAAATATAATCCTTTAAGATTAGACATGTATTCTAGTAATTACACATGGTAATTGCTGTTTTTATAGACCTAAAGGTCTGACAACTACACTCTCTAGTGAAGGAAGGTTACATGGAGCCTTCACAAACCTTTTAGCTCCTTCATGCAGTGCGTAGTGCTCGATGTTATGTCACCACACTGTGTTCAAGCATTCATTAACGTCAAACATAGTTACCAACTTAAATATAATTGTAACCTCAAAACAAAAAATCTCTCTCAAAACTCATATTTTTGCATTAAAAACACCAAAATCAACCCCTGAATTAAAAAGTGGTGCTACTAGTAATACCATTTTTTTAGGTTTAGAACAATTTTACACCATGACTTTAAATAACTATAAAATTGCAAATAAAATTTTTAAAATCATCTCCAAATGAAAAGTGGTGCTTACAACATCACCACTTTCTTTCTTTTTTGAGGGCGTGGGTGGGAATTACAACTTGTTTGAAATAGTGGTCTTAACAACCAATATTATTCCAAATGAAATGCTTAAAATTGACCTCTAAACCAAACACTAATGCTAACAATAACACCCTATTTTTTAGAGGGTTAACATTACAACTTGTTTCAAACATTAGTCTAAACGATTAGTAACATTGTGAATCAAAACCTTAAAATCATGTTCATAATTGAAATGTGGTGTTATGAAAAACATATTTGTTTTTTTGTTTTGTTTTGGGCTTAAAATTGCGACGTTTTTAAAACCATGATATAAGAAAATCAACACAATTATATTTGTAGTAAATTAAATAGATATATGTGTGTGTGTGTGGGGAGGGGTTCAAATATATATAATATATAATATAATATATAAATATAAATATAATATAGATATAAATATATCTATTATTATGATATAATATATAATATATATATAATAATAATATATATATATATATATATAATATATATATATATATATATATTCTATATATCTATCTATCTATATTAATGATTTAAAAAATGAAATTTACCAGAAAAAATCCAAAATATAAATTTATAAACAATTAAAAATACACATTTGTAACTTATATAAACAAATTAATTGAGAAAGTTTAATAGATTACTAGATCAACACGTTGATCTATCAAAATCATTTGTTAGTCTACTTGGAAAATACAATCACTCATCTAATCCCATAGGAATCTCAAAATAACCATTAAATAAATAAATAGAATAAACAATTTAAAAAAAACATAATTCAGAAATTAATTTAAAAAAATGGAAGATTAAACCAATTTTAAAATTAATATAAATTTTTAAAAGTACAATTAAATAATCATAAAAAATCAAATATTTTTATAATTAAATAAAAACAAAAAGAAAACTTGTCTCTAGCACCATTGACACCCACAGGGTCATTGATGGTGTTGGAAGCCTATCACTACCAAGTGCCAACAACCCTATAGTATTAGAGGTTGTGACCTATAGCACCATCCTCACCCACATGGACATCAGTTCTTGGTAGTGGTGGGTTTGATAAAATATAGGTCACAAGAAAGACAAGAAGAAGAGACAAGAAATTTGGTAGAAAAGGCCTCAAGCCATAATCTCTATTCCCAAATATTCTCATTATGTATATATCTTTCAATGATACAAACATATAATACAACTATGAAACCACCTCAATTGCTCTCACCTTGACACCTCAAAAAGAGATAAAGTAGGATGAGACAAAATAGGATCTAGAAACATACTTAGGATAACAATTATATCCCAAGATGTGAAATTAATAAAGGTGGTATATTTGGATTTCATAATTGTATATGAGAAAGAGGCTAACATTCCCCATGTCAATCATAAATCTGAGCAAAAATACAAGAAATGTGTTGGGTGTGGAGCCTAATTATCTTTCTGATTGTTCAGAGTTTTTTGTTTAGTCGCATTGGATCAATGTTCCTAACGGGGCATTAAGGACACCAATTTAATCCCATTAGGGGGGTCTAGGGGGGGGGGAAACGATGATTTTTATGAGCACCCTAGCAGGGGTTTGAGGGAAATGTTCCCAAAGCTAAAAATAGATGAAAATTTTCTTGCAAAATATTGTAATTTCGTAGTCAATCTAGGTGGTTCATTAGGTGAATGATCTGATGATAGAAGTTATGTTAATTTAGGGTTTTTTTCCCTAGAATACAACCCTCGGTTTATATGAGGGTATTGTATTGCGACAACGTATGATTATTCCGAGTGAGAGAGAGAGAGGAGGTTGTGTGAGAGTGAAGAGGAAATTACAACGAATCTGTTTTAGGTTGTATCTCTTCATTTTGCTGGATAATATATAAAAGGAAGGGCTGATTGTTTCTCCGTGGACGTTGCCCAAATTGGGTGAACCACGAATATCTATGTCTCTCTTATTTTATGCATTTCTATATTTTTCGTTTCCACAATTTGTGTATTTCATTTCTCTGTTAATTAATTCTAACAACTGGTATTAGAGACTAAGGTCTATTTGGCTAATAAATTCACAGGAGAGAAGGGTTCTTGGTTCGAGTGGGAGTAATGGCAGAAGATGGTAGGTTTAGGGTTAAGAAATTTAACGCCAAAACTACCAGTTGTGGAAGATGTAGATGGAAGATTATATGTATCAAAAATATTTGTACCTACCATTTAGTGGAAAAATAAAGAAGCCGATGAGTATGAACAATGAAAAATGGGAGATTCTCAATAGAAATGCACTAAGAACAATACAATTGTGTTTCGCAGTGTCAGTGGCATCCAACATTTCAAAATAAATGACGACAGAAGGTTTAATAACGGCATTGGAAAAATTATATGAAAAACCCTCGGCCTCAAATAAGGTATTTCTTATGAAGCATCTATTTAATATGAAGATGTCAAAAGGTGGATATGTTGTTGATCATTTAAATGAATTTAATATGGTTACCAATTAGTTAAGTTCTATAGGGGTAAATTTTGATGATGAAGTTAGGGCCTTGTTGTTTATGTGCTCATTGCCAAAAAGATGGAATGGCTTAGTTATGGGTATCAGTAACTCTATCTTTGGATTTAGTACTTTAAAGTTTTATGATGTTGTTGGTGTTATCCTTAGCGAGGAAATGCAATGGAAAAGCTCGAGTGAGACATCAAGTAATTCTTTGAGTACATAGACTAGGGGAAGAAAAATGGAAAGAGGAAGGAGCCTAGGAAATCACAGTAAGTCAAGAAAAGACAAATCTAAATCCATATCAGGGATAGTGTACTAGAAGTGTGAGAAGAAAGGACACCTAAAGAAAGACTGCAAATCTCGTAAAGGAAAAGAAGGAGATGGATAACAAGAGAACAATCATGAAACAAATGTGACAGGTGATGTGTTGCAAGATGATTTTATACTTTAATTAGGGAATATTATTAATGCCTGGGTGGTAAATTCAGGGGCCTCATTCCATGCCACACCTGATAGGAAACATTTTCATGACTACGTTCAAGGAGATTTTGGACACATTCGTTTGGGTGATGATAAACCCTGTAAAATCGTTGGAATGGGTAAGGTTTTTATAAACCAATAGAATGGAAACCAATGGATAATTAAAGAGGTAAGGCATGTTCCATATCTGAAGAAAAATCTAATTTCAAGAGGGAAGTTACGTGGTGAAGGTTGTGTAAATACATTCATAGACAAAACCTGGAAGGTCACTAAAGGAGCCCTAGTAATAACAAAAGGACAAAAGGTTGGTACGTTGTATTTATGCAATGGTATTTCTAATTTTATTAATGCTTTAACCTCCATAGGAGCAAATATGACATTGTGGCATCATAGGCTTGGGCACATGAGTGAGAAAGGGATGCATATTCTTCACTTAAGAAATGTGTTGTTAGGTTTGAAGCATGTTGATTTGGATTTATGTGAGAATTGTGTTTACAGAAAACATAAGAGAGTCAGATTGATCAGAGTTGGGAAGGAAAAGAAGAGAGAGAAAATAGAGCTTGTGCATACAGATGTATGGGAACCAACTCAGGTATCATCTCTTGGTGGATCTCACTATTATGTTACTTTTATTAATGATGCAACTAGAAAAACCTAGATTTATTGTATTCAAAATAAATCTGATGTATTTGATACTTTCAAGAAATGGAAAGATTTGGTTGAGAATGAGACAAGAAAGAAGTTGAAGTGTCTCAGATCAGACAATGGAGGCAAATATTACAGTAAAGAGTTTGATAATTATTGTTCAAAACATGGAATTCACATAGAGAAGACAATTCCAGGAACGCCACAGGAAAATGGTGTGTCAGAAACGATGAACATGTCAATCATGGAGCATGCAAGGTGCATGAAATTGCATGTAGGATTGTCCTTACAATTTTGGGAAGATATTGTAGATACCGTTGTTTATCTAATAAATAGAGGGCCTTCAAGTTCCTTGGATGGTGGTATTTCAGATGAGGCATGGACAGGTAAAAAGGTAAACTACTCATTTTTAAAGACTTTGATTGTGAATCCTTTGTACACATTAATATAGAAAATAGAACAAATCTTGAGGCAAAATCAAAGAAATGTACCTTTATATGATATGGTGTTAATGATTTTGGTTATCACTTATACGATTATGAAAATAAAAAAATCATTAGGAGTAAAGATGTCATATTCAATGAAAAGGTCTTGTATAAGGATAAGATGCAGGAAAAGAAACAAGAAAAGGAAAACAAAGAATATGCAGTGCTTGATGAGATCACAAAAAAAGTAAAGGTGCCTGAAAATCATAATGGTCAACAACCACAACAACAACAACTACAAGTACCTCAAACACCTGAAAGTGGTGTTAGAATATCTACCAGGATAAGTAGACCCCTTGAATGAAACTCTCCTTCATTATATTATGTATTGTTGATTGATTCTGGTGAACCAGAAAGATATGAAGAAGCAATGCATATAGAAACCATGAAGAAGTGGGAGCAAGCCATGGAAGAAGAGATTGGCTCCTTGATGCATAACCAAACTTGGGACTTAGTCAAGTTGCCTACAAGTAAAACAACATTGCAGAATGAATGGGTTTACAGGTTGAAGGAAGAAGATGGAGGAAAACTAAGGTATAAGGCTAGACTTGTGGTGCAGGGGTTTGCACAAAATAAAGGTATATACTTTGATAAAAAAATTCTCTTGTTGTTAAAATGACTTAAATCAAAGCTATTTTAAGTCTAGTGGCAGCAGAAGATTTGCATATTGAGCAGTTAGATGTAAATACAACCTTTCTCCATGGGGATTTGGAGGAAGAAATATATATGCAACAGCCACAAGGGTATGAGGTCAAAGGAAAGAACAAATTAGTGTGCAAATTGAAAAAGAGCTTTTATGGGTTAAAACAAGCTCTAAGGCAGTCCTATCTAAAATTTGATAGGTTTATGTATGAACAAGGTTACACTAGATGTCACTCTAATCATTGTGTTTATCTTAAAAAGCAAAATGATGGCAACTATATTATATTACATTGTATGTAGATGACATGCTTGTTGCAGGGTCTAACATGAAGGAAATAATTGTGCTAAAAAAATTTGGCAAATTCATTTACAATGAAGGATTTGGGTGCTGCAAAACAAATCCTTGGTATGAGAATAACTAGAGACAGGAAATATCACAAATTAATATTGTCTGGGAGTGAGCACATAGAAAAGGCATTGAAAAGATTCAATATGCAGAATGAAAAACTAGTTGGTACATCTTTGGCTATCCATTTCAAACTAAGTAAGGATATGTGCCCCAAGACCCATGAAGAGATAGATTATGTGTGTAAATTTCCATATGCATCAGCAGTTGGAAGCTTAATGTATGCAATGGTATGCACAAGGCCTGATATTGCACATGTAGTGGGAGTTGCAAGCAGGTATATTAAGAATTTAGGAAAAGAGCATTGGATGGTAGTGAAGTGGATTCTTACGTATTGAGAGGTACGCAAATCAAGCATTATGCTTTGGTGGTTCAAACATTTCTCTACAGGGATATTTTGATGCAAATATGGCAGGTGATAAAGATAACAGGTGGAGCACCATAGGGTATGTGTTTACTGTAGGTGGAACAACTATTGGTTTCATTTCAAAATTGAAAAACATTGTTGCACTTTCAACAACAGAAGCGAAGTATGTTGCTACTATAGAGGCCAGTAAAGAAATGATTTGGTAACAAAGGTTTATGGATGAGTTGGGCAAGAAGCAGGAGATGGTCAAGTTATATAGTGACAACCGAAGTGTCATTCAACTTGCAAAGAACTCAACATTTCATTCCAAGATTAAACATATACAACTCAAGTACCATTTCATATGGCCAGTGTTGGAAGATGGACAATTGAAGGTGGAAAAGATACACTCTAACCAGAATCCTGCATATATGTTAGCAAAAGTTGTAACCAGGTAGAAAATGAGATTTTGCTCAGTTTCAATTGGTCTTCAAGTATGATGATGAAGATGGGAAACAACTAGGTCCAAAGTGGAAGCATTGTACAGCAAATGAAGCAACGATGGAGTTGTTATAATCGGTCTCTAAGTGGGAGATTGTTGGGTGTGGAGCCTGATTGTTCAAAATTCTTTTGTTTCAGTCACATTGGATCCTTGTTCCTAACAGGGAAACAACAACACCACCCATTTAATCACCGTCGGGGGGTGGGGGGCCGAGGGGGGAAATGAAAACTTTTATGAGCCCCCCCTAGTGGGGGTTCAGGGGCAACACCCCTGAAGCTAAAAATAAATGAAAATTTTCCTTGTAAAATATTGTAATTTCATAGTCAATTTGGGTCATTCATTAGGCGAATGATCTGATGGTAGAAGTTATGTTAATTTAGGTTCTTTTGACCTAGAAGGCAACACTCAGTTTATATGAGGGAATTGTATTGTGACTGTGTATGATTATTTTGAGTGAGAGAGAAAGAGGAGGTTGTGTGAGAGTGAAGAGAAAATTACAACAGATCTGTTGTAGGTTGTATCTCTTCATTTTGTTGGATAATATATAAAAGGAAGGACTGGCTTTTTCTCCGTGGATGTAGCCCAAATTAGGTGAACCACGTATATTTGTGTCTCTCTTGTTTTATGCATTTATATATTTGTATTTCCGCAATATTTTGTTTATTTCATTGCTCCGTTAATTAATTTCTAACAAATTGCAACATAAACTTGTACCATCTCCAAGTCTTCATGCTATGAAAGAAAATTCTATGTACATAATCCTTTTAAACATTGAAATATTGATTTGTATCTAATCAAATTTAGATCTTAATTCAAAGAAGGTCACTTCAGCAATGACACCACTGGGTTACTCTTGTTACATCAAGCCATACAAATAATTCCAAAACAAGCTAGATTACCAAATTTAGATTGCTTGATTGGTGACAAATCACTCTTTCTTCAATGAAATAACTTACGTGCCAATTTCTCCTCCTCTACATACTCTCACCACACCTCACCTCTACATTTCAACATCAAGATCTTCCATGGAAAATTACCATGGATTCAATAAGGCCCTAAGAACTATAGGAGCTCTAATACCAATTAATAAAATATAGCCCACAAGAAAGATAAGAAGAAGAGACAATGAATTTTGCATAAAAGGCCTCAAGAAATAATCTCTATTCTCACATATTCTCATTATGTATTCATCTTCCAATGTTACAAATATATAATAAAATTATGAAACCACCTCAATTGCTCTCATATTGACACCTCACAATTAGATAAAGTAGGATGAGACAAAATAGGATCTAAAAACATACTTAAGATAACAACTAAATCCCAAGATGTGAAATGCATAAAGGTGGTATATTAGAACTTCATGCTTGTATATGAGAAAGAGGCTAATATTCCGCTCCTCAATCATAAGTCCAAGTAATAATACCATAAATACGACATAAATCGGTACCATCTCCGCGTCTTCATGCTACGAAAGAAAAATTTATGTACATAATCCTTTTAAACATTGAAATATTGATTTCAATCCAATCAAATTAGGACTTAATGATTGTATATGAGAAAGAGTCTAACATTTTGCCCCTCAATCATAAATCAGAGAAATAATACTAGAAATACAACGTAAACTGATACCATCTCCTAATATTCATGCTACAAAACAAAAATTTATGTACATAATCCTTTTAAACATCGAAATATTGATTTCAAATCAATCAAATTTAGATCTTGATTCAAAGAAGATCACTTCAACAATGATGCCATTAGATTGATCTTATTGCATTAAGCCATACACATAGTACCAAAACAATATAGATTACCAAAATTAGATTGCTTGATTCATATTCAAATAGGAAAGATAAACTTAGAATTATTGGATCATTGATGAAGAATTTGAGATGACAAATCATTCTTTCTTCGATGAAATAACTTATGTGTCAATTTATTGTCCTTCACTAGATACTCTCACTACACCTCATCTCTACATTTTAACAACAAGATCTTCCATGGAAAACAACCATGGATTCACTTAGACCCTAAGAACTATAGGAGCTATGATAGCAATTGATAAAATACAACTCACAAGAGAGACAAGAAATTTGGTAGAAAAGGACTCAAGTCATAATACGTATTCTCACATATTCTCATTAGGTATTTGTCTTCCAATGATACAAATATATAATACAATTATGAAACCACCTCAATTTCTCTCACATTGATACCTTACGAAGATATAAAAGAGGATAAGACAAAATAGGATATAGAAACATACATAGGATAACAACTATATCCCAAGATGTGAAATACACAAAGGTGGTATATTAGGAAATCATGATTGTATATGAGAAAGAGGCTAACAGGGCTAAACCCACCAATGGTGCTACATGCCATGGTTTTGAGGCTACAAGGTAGGGGCTAGTTCAATGCCACCCTCCCCCATTTCACTTGAGATTTTCAAGTGAAAGGGGTGGGTGCATTGCCTTAGCTCCTACCTCGCAGCCTCACATTCACAACTTGTAGTAAAATCGATGGATTTAACCTATTACTGCCAAGCACCAATGGCCACAGGATTTTTGATAGTCTATCCCAAGGTTGGGATTTTTTTATAACTTAAAGTTACCCACCTACAATCTACTCCATATGTAATTTTGGAACATTATTGTATATTGAAGTGCATATTTTGATCAATACAAATTTTCTCGGTTATAGTTTTAAAAATAAAAAATATACATCATAATTAAAGTGCTTTTACGATGTATATGATAATTTTTAATGACATATGAAATAAATATTATAATTTGAAATATATCATTATATTATTTATTTTATATTCAAAATTTGAATATGTTTTTGTTTTTTAAGATTTTTTTATTTTATATTTAAAGATCATAATGGAAATCGGTATGAGCAGGTTATGCATCCTGCAAGTTAACCTATATTTTTTGCCACCACAATATCAAATGATTCAAATTCCATGTCAACTCCTATTACTCGTAAACTTTTAAGAATATGTCATAACTCTAATGGAAAATCAAAACCTGTAAAAACCTAAACATAACCCTAAATGAATATCAAAACATGTTAAACACGAGGCCATTACATTGATTTATTATTCCATTAGGTTGAGTTGAGTAAAGGAGTATGATATTATAAGGGGACAAATAAAGCAAAAGAAACTATATGAGCAATACCAGGCACAACATTTATGATAACATGACAATGATTTCGTCATTCTTTGTATTTGCATTTTATATATGGAAAAAGTAACCAATCATAATCCTTACATTTAAATAAATGATCTAATGTTAAATTTCCATAATATATTTTGTATTCATTATAAATAATAATAATATTTATTATTTAACTCATTTTATTACATTCTAAAATTATTTTTTAAAATGTCACTCTTATAATATTAAAATATATTAATAAATAACATTATATAATAAAGATGTTTAGTATAAAAGGTAAAAACAATTTCGAGCTTGGAGTATGTTCTAAAACTGCTTCTACTTAGTTAAGAGCTCATCTTCCTCAGATGTAAGGAAACAAGTTAATGACCCAAGACCCAAAGGCATCTGGCAGGAGTGAAAGTCTGCCCCCTTACTGACCACCAGCGGGTTATTCCAGGTGGTGTGGTTTTCCTTAATTAATGGTGATGAGTTAGCCTGCATTTGTAGTTAGCAGATAGAGATGGTTTTCCTCACTGCTGGTTTGACAACTAAGTTATGATAGGTTTTCCCACCTATGAGAAAAAAAGGTAAAGACAAATAGATGAGCAACCTTAAAGCATGTTATAGATGATTTGGAAATAATTGAAAAGTAGAAGCCAACTAAAATTCAAATTCTTAGTGTGTTTTTCACTATGTTTAGAATTCACATAAGTTTGAATATGAATGAATAAGTTTATTAAAAATCAAATCAACAAACAATTTTCTTAAAAAATGTTAAATTATAAATTTCTTCCATCTTCCTCACCTTGATATGACAAAATTGAAAGATATAAATTTATCTCCTTAGATTTTACACGTTTTGGTATAAGCATAATTGTCATAATAAAAATGAGATTTGCAAAGTATTTGGTTAAAAAAGCATACCTACATCATGAGAGAATGAATGTCCTCAATGCATCCCCTAGGTGTATGCTGATGCAATTATGAGAAAACCTTGAAATTTTAAGAGATTTTAACATATCATTAGTTTTGAATGGAAAGTATTAATAAGAATCAATAGGAAATTATTATGTTGAAAATATTTTTGGGATAAAAACTTATTAGGTAGAAGATATCTTTTAGGGAGTGGTATTTATGAGGTGTAGATTAATCGGATTATGTAAGGTTTTAGTCTTCATCAAGTCTTATGTGCAAATTTCATAGGAAGTGATTAAGGATGGGACATAATTTAGGGTAACAAAAATTGTTCAAAAAACATTCTAGCTCAATGGAACTTTGTTAGTAACAACATCCCGTAGATGGGCTAATCATTTGTTTTTCGACATATTTCACATATAAACTAACCCCAACTGTTGATGGTGCTGGACCCACCAACATGTCAGGGGATCTCCCCATTAAGAAGTCCCAGCTAAACCTCAGACCATTTGGAGTAGGAGTCCTAGCAGTGGGTAGTAAAGTTGTGCCTTGATTGTGATAGTGCGCAGAGGTAAGTATGATAACTTTGTCGGAAGAAAGTGTGTGACCTTACAACGAGTCAAGTGAGATGCATGGGGGTTCTAAGACACATAGGGGAAAAGGAAGTGTATCCCTTAGAAGCCTGTAATAGTACACAACCTGAAAGGAACACACAAGTGGAATGACATCACAGGCTAGAAGCAGAATAGTCCACAATCCAAAGTGACGGGTTAATACAATAACATGTCTTCAACAAGATTCATACAATTGCATACAAAATAGTTCATACAAAAATGCATAAGTTAAATAACATACATTGCTAAAGTAACCAGAATAGTCAAACTAAAATAACAACAAATGCATGGAAACGTGCTGGCTCAGTTATATATATTAAGTGAAAGTTCCATCCATACATACACCATTGACAACCACTAGCCCCAATAAGGGAACATTACAGTCAACACAGCCCGCTCCTCCAAAGAGATGTACTCACTCTATGCTATAGAGAAGCCAAGGCTCGTCACAACACTCTAGCAAAGGGTGGGGTGACCCTTGACATTCCCCTTTGACTCTTGGACTACCCTAATGACTCTTCACATTACATAGTGACTGTTCACATTCCCCCTGTGACACTTGGAATTTCACTTACAACATATTTACAATAATATAATTTCCACATATACCCATGTGGGACAAAATAGGCTTGATTCAGCCTAACAAGACAAACAACATCCCTCGGGGTCTTGGGGAAAGACCAACTCGGTAACCTCCTCACAGTGATCTTAGGTGATGAACTAATACCAAGCTTGGTACTATGCTATTGTGTCCCTGTACTGTTTGGTGATGTCTTTATTGAAGCGGAATCTCACCTCCATGGCTTTCGAGTATATGGTTTTGAAACCTCTGTCCAACTCATCCGTAAGCATGCACAACACTGTCCTAAGTGTGGCTAGACCACTGATGTACTTTTGCATGTTCTTTGGGATCAACTGCAAGTCATCACTAGTGGCTTCACACATCATCTATTCTATGTACTTGTAGACCTCCAGCATGACTTAGTTCTTCATGGCTTGAGTGAGGATTTTGATGCAAGGGATCCTGTGTGTCCTCACTATGACATCCATATTCCTGTACAACCATGCATAGGAAGCCTTAGTGTTGGTGATGAGTGGAAGGAGCTACTCATAGTTCTATATCAACATCAAAATCCGTGCTTTGTCTAGCTCTTCCTATGGCTTCATCATCTTTTGCAAGTAAAGTAGGCCCCCCTTGTACCTCATTGTCAATTCATGTACATGCACAATGGCATCA
The DNA here is from genome assembly GCA_000404065.3 of Pinus taeda. NCBI lineage: Eukaryota > Viridiplantae > Streptophyta > Pinopsida > Pinales > Pinaceae > Pinus > Pinus taeda. The sequence continues at coordinate 239,583 of APFE031371270.1, forward strand.
TGGATGTCCTTGAGAGTTTGGGTTGTCTTCACGCACTACTGCTAAAAACCGTATAGATGGACAACTTCTTTGTGCACGATGAAAAACCTTTTGTACAACGTCCACATGGTGGTCTCCAAATTTGATATCTCTGCAAGTATTGCTTTCTTCATTTTTGCCATAGCGGATCCTATGGATTGCTCTGTTCTCTGCTTGGCCTCTTGTAAGTCCTTTGCCATCCGATCATTCTTTGCTTTCAAGAACTTGATCGTCGAACTTGTGGCTTCTGCATAAGCTTGAGAAGCCTTGACCATGGTAGCTAGATGTTTTCTAACATCAGATAAAATCACCCTTTCCTCTATGTGCATAGGTGATGTGTGATCATCCAGGCACTACTTTCTTGATGCCTGTACAATCCTGTGTTGTGACTTGTCGAATGACAGATCGTACACATCCATCTTCGAATCATCATCAAGGATAACAATCTCTCCTTGCTCGCTCAAGACTGGTTGTGATTCTAGAGGTGGTGGATATTGTGGTGCAACCTCGGATGCTCTCGGCATGAGATCGGTGTCTTGGTCCTGTGGTTAACCTCAACCATCTACTCAACCTATTAAGCGAATTCCCGAACCTGCACCTGCTCACCCTCTTCTTCATATGCTGACTGCTCTACTGTCTCAACCTGTATAGGCGCAGTTTGCTATGTCAGTGCACCTTGCCTTTCCTCCTGTTCCTATTTCTTCTTTTCATCCCCTTCTCTCCTCCTGAGCTCTTGCTATGTTTTTAGCTTCTTTTCTATTTCTTGCAACTTCCTCTCTATATCTTCCAACATTTGTTGATCTCTCTTTCTCCATTCTACTCTCCTTTCACGTTGTCACCTTTTTGCCTCTATCTCTAAAGTTACTCTCTCACCAAGAGGATATTCTATGAACTTGTATCTTTTCTCAGCCTCCACGCTCTCGAAAATCTTCCTCTTGCCTTTAACTTGTGTCGATTTGCTGCTCACTACTGTTATTGTTGTTGCTTCCTGTGGTGCAACTACTTGCAGTGCTACTTTCCATTCTATAACTATGTTGACTGGTTCATTGAGCCTAGAGGATTTATAGAAATACCTCCAAGGATCTTCCTTTGGCCAATGACATGTCCCATGGATCCATGGATAATACACCTTTGCACAGTGGCTCTTGCATATGCAATGGGTATCGTACATATTAAAACTCTTGGTGTCGAACCCAAACTTATTCAAGTCCTCGGCCTCGACATTCACATCCTTCAAGGTACGAATATTCTACAACCCAATCTGCAAAGGAAGAGTGGGCCATGATGCATTCTTCCTCTTGTGGAGTCTTGCTAATAACCCTATTGTTACCGGGAATAGTGTCCATTCAGATGCTGCTATTCCCACTAAGATGGGTGGCTATCTTAGAAACAAACAAGTAAAGTCTACTTTCATTTTCGTTTATGAAAATAGACAAGAGGAGAACCAAGAAGACCAACCTTAGTCTTGCGCTTGATTTCCTCTCCTTCTTGATAGAGTTTCGTCGCTTCTTCTTCGTCTGCCTAGCTTCAAAAAGAACCTGTGGAATCACAGCAACATACTACTATCGAGGAAACAAAGATCTATATTCATAAATAACGCAGGACCAAATGTGTGTTAACCATATAAATGCATATATAAACAAGTACACAAGAATATGGAAGAAAACTAGAATAGCTTTATTAAGATGAAAAGTAGCAAGAGGATTACAATCATATGTTCTGACCCAGCATCATCCTCCAGCTAGGAAGCCCTTCTTCACCTCAAGCAAAGCTTAGATCACCCAACACTATGAATGTACACCAGAAAACCAACAACACTTCTCTATAAGATACAAAATTCCAGCCCCTGAATCTCTGTGATGAGGGATCCATATATAGATGATTATAGAGAGGTGAGTCATATTCTGGGATCTTGATTAGTGTCCTCTCTCTGATAGCTCCTGCTTCCACTTGGAGAATGATGATCTCTTACTCATCCCTGGTCGAAAACAGAGAGGCAAGTGTGAGAGGGGAAGCTTCTGGAAGATTCCATGATCTTTCACCTCGCATTTTGTCCTTGCCATTTGTCCATTCCCGATCATCGCACCCTACAAAGGAGCAATTCAGTATGCATTGCACCTTGTACACTGGGAAGGTGATATGCATCGCACCCTCTGCACTGAGCTTTCAGTATGGTCCAGTTTTGACCATTTATGATCAGTTTTCAGTGGAGAACTTCTGGGAGATGATGTAATCAGTTGACCTTGTTCCTTTAGGCAATGAAGCAACACTTTTAGGGACTTAGGAGCCCTCAGTTTATGGAAATTTATGATTGGGGCTGAAGTGCCCAAAAATGTCTATAACAGTTGCCCCCTAAAGCTTGAGGTCGTTAATCTTTCTGATGTCGGGTGAAATGCTTTACTATGAGGATCAGAAGTTTTTCCAAGCTGGGAGGCGACCTGTAATAAGATACAATACAATACATTATTTTGACAACATTTTTTCATGATCTAACTGAAGCGGGCATTCCCATGCTCAGCTTTATAAATTCATTTTCATGTACATAGGACAGACAATCGTTTGTGTGACAGAGTGATGATATGGACTCATCATCCTTTGATTTGGATGATCATCTGTTCGGAAATGATGTACACTTGATGTCTTTATATTCCTGAATATATCACAGCCCGGATGGATGAAACTAGATCCGGGGTCTTCAAAACTCATTCAATCTTCACTCGGAGTACAAGTCGATCCATGTGAAAAATGTTCTGGAGTCGAACATAGAAAGACATCGCCTGATTACCAACCAATGATGTAAGTTGTTAACAGGTGCGAAAGGAATCACCAATAATGACAATGACCCTCAAGGTACTACAATACAATTCATGTGGTGTGAAAAAGGCCTTGGCGTCGAACACCACGTAAAATTTATCGATCAAAGGCCATTGATGTAAACCTATCGCCGAAAGTGAGAAACTTGCCATTGAGCCATGCAAGCTTCAATGTACTGAAAGGGTTGTTCCTAAGTCAACTTCTTGGATAATGAGCTGATGTCGACAAGAAGTGACTCGTCGTAGGATGGCCTTAATGAATCCCACATCAACGACACGGAACGAAGCAAATGATTTTGGAGGTGAAAACAATATGACGATACAGGGTTCAGGGTGGCGGTCATGAATGAATGGAGCATGAATATATTGCAGTGGGTGAGACACAGGTGAATTGTCTGAATGCCTTCTCTTGAACATATCAGTGACACTGACGATGGATTGGTAGCGTTAACCCCAAAGATGGATGGTGTGATGGACCAATGGTGATGACTAGTGAACGGAACAACCCAACCCGACATGGATGTGGAAGGAAAGTGTCATGTTCAAGAGCAACTTGCTACCAATAAAGTATCTTCAAGTTTTCTTCCCAATTTTCCCCAGTCATTGCTGACCAGTACCTCTTTATTTTTGTCAAGCTTGAGGAGGATAACATATGCTTGTTCTATAATTCACCCTTCGGGCGACCCTGTTGCTATATTTTAGCGAGCCTAGCGACAATGAAACTCATTCTCGTTCATTTGGACGAGTTTGTCGCTATTCGGTTTTAACGAGTTTAACGACAAAGATAACTCGGTCCCTTTCAATTTTAGAGAGTCTGAAAGAAACAAAAAGGAGACTCCAACTATTCTTTTTCGTCATATAATCCCTTAAGTCTGAAAAAGCATAAAATAATACAAAAGGGATGAATTTTCGATAGTTTTAACGAGTTGAACAAGACAAGCGCTCGATCGTTTTGTGTAATAATCCCTCAGGTCCAAAAAGATTAAAATCTAGAGGAGGGATAGCACTTCCGATGACTTTAACGAGCCGGAGAGGCCAATCGCTCGACAATCTTTTCATATTTTCCGAGTCAGTTGAAAAGAGCTTAAAGAAGACTCGTTTTCGAGGAACGAGTGATGGTTTCGGGTAGCAGCTGATTCTAGGTAAGATTCAGAGTTTTCCAATCACGGAAGTGTCACAAGGATGGCTAATAGAATCACTCTTTGCAGATGTTCCTCGAAGGGGTAAACAATCATATGGGAGTGAATGATCAGCTGAAAACAGAGTGGAGGTGATGGAGAGAACACGACCAAGGCTCAAAAACTAGCGATAAGGCATTCACAATGGTTATTTACCGGTTCATTTTTTAATGAGCTTAAATGCTGGGAGAAACATTTTCTCATGACTTATGTTTATTTTTTAACGAGCTTGAACTATGCGCTAAAAATGCTCATGGAGGGTTTATTTTTTAATGAGCTTGAACCCTGTGGTAACATTGCTCGCCAGTCGTATGATAAGAATGTCTCATTCAAGATGCCATTTTTTATGGGGCTTGCACCTTTTGAAGCTTTGCCCTGGATCCTTTCTTTATGCAAGCTAGGAAATGACTAGCCTTACAGGTTTAAAGGGTTAGAGGTCCTACAAATTTAAAAAATAAATAGTCGGTCTTCACTTGCATGCGAAAATTTTTGCATGCCCCCACGTATAGCGAAAAATTTCGAGGTTACCAAGATAGTTCCATTTGCGTAGCAGACAGAAAGCTTCCTTGGCGATGCCTACCAAGATAGAAAAAGGGGAGTGGCGTAGAGATACTCCACTCACATAACTTTAATGAAGGTATCTTATTCCAGCCTGATCCCATTTTCCTGTAAGGACAGGTTCGTCAGACTAGTCATATATTCCTCGTGGAAACTCACTCTATACCCAAGGTTTCCCTGCCGAAACAGACCAGGGTGCATGCCCCCTGGGTTTCAGTCACATCCTCCTGAATCACTCGCGCTCATCAGGTGGACAGACTGGAGATCGATGAGAACATTCCTTGCGTGAAGAGACCATTTAGGGGATGGCATTTGACTATTTGCGATGTGTGAACCAGGGAATGACATTTGGTCTATGAGCTTGACCATTTTGCCTTCGTGCGGAAACACATTGCTCTAAAGAGTGGAGGAGACGATGGCTCCCATGCAATAAATATAGTCGCGTCCAAGGAGTAGATTATAATCTAATGGTCCTTGAACTACCATTACGTTCATGTGAACAATTTTCCTTCTCAAAGTAATGGGCACATTTGGAAGGATCCCTAAAGGTCGATTGGTTCCTTTGTCGAATCCTGTCAGATTTCTCATTTTAGGCAAAAGCGATGGCGAACCAAGTGCTTTCCAAGCAGTTGAGGAAAGGATACTCACAGAAACCCCTTCATCGATGATGGTACTAGCCATAACCATTCTGTAAGCTTGTACAATGATTCTGAATGGTACACTAACTGGTAAACGGGGTTTGCCTAGTAGATTCCAGTCGAAGGAAACGACTAGGTTGCTTGGTGGTGGTACCGAATAGACGGCCGGATATGACTCTGATGAATTTCCTTCCTGCGATAAAGGAATGGGAGGACTGCCCCCATGTTTATCGGAGTCTGTGTTGACGAAAAGAATTTGAACGGTGTCGTTCTCTTTCTCTTCAGTGACGGTATCATTCAAGGATGAGCACTCTGAAGGCAAGACCGGGTCAACTGTCGTCTCGACCTTTTGACTTTCGTCTGGTATGGATTAAGAGGGTTCATTTTCAATGATAGATGCTTGGGCCGACCACAATGATGGGTCAGTCGGATTTTCAACCGGTGGAGGACTTGGCAAGAGTTTTTTATATCCAGGAGGAAGTCGTAGCGGTGAAATCGGACGATCATCCAAGAATCTTTTAGCCTCGTCAAGGAAGGGACAACGGTGGACGGCGTGATTGCCTTCACACACTTACAAGGAAATTTGGGATTCCTTTTCTGTCCATGTGCTTCAATTTCACTGGTTGATGGTGTGCATTCAACATGATCATCAGAGGTTGACGCCACCAGATTGTGCAAACGAGGAGACCAGTCCCTTAAGATCCGAGGGATGCAGGGACAATCTCGGTGATAGTGGTCTCCATTGCAAATGGACACAAGGAGATTTAGGTTTCGACGGTGTGTGTGAGGATTTTCGCTAGATGACGCTTGGTTGCCCCCTTTCAATTTTGGTTCCTTTTTTCTTCTTTTTCCTTTTTCTTCTTTCTGCTTCTTCTTCTTCTCAGTTACTTGATTTTTAGCTTTATCGGCTTTATCAAGCGAAGAGGAAGGAGGAGAGGGAGAATCAGACGAAGTAGAAGGTTGGGAGGCAACTCTAGTGTCATCTAGTTGCTGATTTGACTGTTCAGGAATTACGGGGTTCTGAATGACAGAGGTAGAGAAGAGCCAGACTGGAAAACCAATTGTCAACCCTGGAAGTGACAAAGTGGCCATATGGGGTGCACCAACATCTCCCCAAGAGGAGAAGGGACTAGGATTTCCTCCAAGTGGAAATCCTTGGTTGATAGACTCCGTTTTCTCAACATAAAGACCAACGAGGGAATTAGTGATGTTATTCCGATTTAAAATAAATTTTAGACGCTTTGACACAACTTTTTTTTTCAATTTTAAAGAGTTGAGAAAAAACAAAAGATGACTCTAGTCGCCTTCGATTTTTATTGAGCCTGAAGTGACAAGCGCTTAGAGGACCTTTTCCTTTAAGGAGTTTGAAAAGGAGCAAAATGGACTTCTCTAGAGATCTAGGTAGAGAGGATTACCAAACCAATCACAAAACTGCAGAATACTTTTTACGGTACGGCATTCAATCTTCCCGAATGCTGTTTTCAGTGCATTGTGATCGATAGGGTGGCAGACACAGCTTCCTAAGGATAAAGGATGCAACCTATTGTGGTCTCCCAATATATACTCGGCTGTACATGGGAGCACAAGTCCGTACTGGCACTTGCCGTCTCAGAGTGGAGGAATCACCCAACCAACACTGAAAACAATAGTTACCAGGTTTTACAATGCCGGAATAAGTCTCTAGCCTAGACCTCTAGATGTTGTGCGTTAAGTTCCAAAGCTTTGTTAGATTCATTAAATTTATTTTAAGTTGATCTTGCTTAACAATTTTCCTTTCAGGTTCACCGCGTGATGTGCATATAATTCCTAAAATGCAGTCTAAGACGATAAACAAACGTTTAATCTTCTTTCGGCAATGAAAATCCTAGCTACTAAGGAAAGAAAATTAAGAATCTTTCTGCAAAGAGCACAAAGCACACACTAAATGCACAGTCCTAAATCAAACCAAGCTGTCAAAATGCAAATGCACATGCATGTATTTGTTTTCAGCCTTCTTAATTTATCAATGATAATAAGAAAGCTATGTGCAAATCTGAATTACTTTTAAAGCGACAATACTCAACAAATTTCTTTTTCAAAATGAGGTGAAGGTAAGAGAGACACTTTGCGATTTTGAAATGAAAATTGCTTTTCGACAATTTAAAAACTACTCATTCAAATCATATGCAATAGTAACTGCATAATCTACTATCAAGAACAATGGGATTGTTTTCTAAAAACTGAAAATGACAGCTATGACACTTTGAGATCCAAAAACGACAGTTCGACTATGCTACCTTTTGCAAAAGAGAACTGAAAATGATGCACAATACATAAAAACACTTACAATTCTTTGCACTAAGGAGGCAGAATAATGCAAGAGAAGGGGGTTTTAACAGAAATAAACTGACTACAGAGAACCAAACTCCTGAATAGGACTGAAAATAGTGAGAAAAAACCACAGTCTGAGGGTAAAGTTAACCCTCCCTGACCATCACACCTGTTACACAGTGAAACCAGTATGCAGTGCACCTACTGCACTTGCAAAGTGCGATGCATACAGACTGCCTTGAAGGAAGGGTGCGATGGTACCAGTGAGAGACTTTAAACAAGTTTCACTCACAGTTTGCAATTCAGTTCAGGGATTTAGGTCAAGTAAGTAATGTTCAGTGTATGTAAAGCACAGGGGTGATTTAAAGAGGTTACTAGAGCCACCACTTAGGGAAATTAGATTGCTTGCAGATCTATTATTTAATTTATAAATAAAACCCGGAGATAGACTGAAGCAGTATTGATGTACTTTGCATTTGTATAACAAATGCAGTTCGAAGGCTAGTTGGCTTGACTTCAGGCTCCGTTTGTAAGTTTATAAAAGAAACAAAGATAGATATGCTAACAAACAATCTAGTTGCTCCCTAGTGGAGTCGCCATTTTGTTACCGAGAATAGTGTCCATTCGGATGCTGCTATTCCCACTAAGATGGGTGGCTATCTTAGAAACAAACAAGTAAAGTCTACTTTCATTTTCTTTTATGAAAATAGACAAGAGGAGAACCAAGAAGACCAACCTTAGTCTTGCACTTGATTTCCTCTCCTTCTTGATAGAGTTTCGCCGCTTCTTCTTCATCTGCCCAGCTTCAAAAAAAACCTGTGGAATCACATCAACATACTACTATCGAAGAAACAACGATCTATATTCATAAATAACACAGGAGAATGATGATCTCTTACTCATCCCTGGTCGAAAACAGAGAGGCAAGTGTTAAAGGGGAAGCTTCTGGAAGATTCCATGATCTTCCACCTCGCATTTTGTCCCTGCCATTTGTCCATTCCCGACCATCGCACCCTACAAAGGAGTAATTCAGTATGCATCGCACCTCGTACACTGGGAAGGTGATATGCATCGCACCCTCTGCATTGAGCTTTCAGTATGGTCCAGTTTTTACCATTTATGAGCAGTTTTCAGTGGAGAACTTCTGGGAGATGATGTAATCAGCTGACCTTGTTCCTTTAGGCAGTGAAGCAACACTTTTAGGGACTTAGGAGTCCTCAGTTTATGGACATTTATGATTGGGGTTGAAGTGCCAAAAAATGTCTATAACACCTATGGATATGTGGTGTGAAACCTCTTGCATGATCAACTTGTCCGTGGAAAACCTTGGTAGCTCATGCGAAGGCTTCTCCGTGCCAAACATCCCGATGAAGGTGCGACTAGGTGAGGCATACCAATCTGCAATGTTAAGCAATGCCTGCATCACTTCCTAGGACATGCAAGGTGGACCTTGTTTAAATATCATCGTGTATAGCAGGGTGACGAAGTGGTCAGAGAACCTAGCCATGTCTCCTTGGTAGCTACACTCAGAGAGAAACTTGCAATATATGTTCACGAAATCCTTTGATGGTGTCCATGTCTAACCCATGCCAGGGAACTACTTTTGGGCACAAATTGCATTTAGAAGGTACGCAAACATAAAGAATCTTGCTTGCTCATCCTTAGGTGGACTCTGGGCATTGGACACATGCAATTTCAACTGAAGAGCCAACATGTTAGACCAGTTGAATGACCTTCCTTCATTTTCCAACTGCTCCAACATAACCACCAAACTCTACGAGAAGGTCTTCATATTCTCTTGGCAATACAAGTGGCATGCAAAGATGACCAAGAGTTGGTAAGCTTTCTTGAGTGACTTCGTCTTGTAGACCTGGTTGGGTGTCACTCTGAACTTCGATGGCACTTTTACCCAATGCTTCATGATGTCTCTAGTGTTCACATTGTTGTTGGGAGTGTAGAACAATGCATCCATCTAGTTCAACGGTTGCAACAAGTGATACATCTGATGGTAGTTTTCTATCCAGAAGGTGGAAATTTGTGTTCTGCTGGTACCTCTCAGTGTCATCGTCTTGGGATTGGTATGTAAGACAATCCAGTGAATGATATGCACACACAGGAAGGTGAGGTACTTGCATGCAATCCTGTACAAGCTTGACTTGTGGATGTTGACATAGACTGTCAATCTTCCAGATCTTCCTTGAAGATGTCTGCAAATATGTCCTTTATTTCCTACCATCTAATCTTCATGTCATTCTCTATGAACAACTATGTGTCTGCATAAATAGGAAAGTTCATTGGCACCTGTTCAACCACATCTCAAGTGCTTCTCTCTACAGTATCATTTGATCCAGCTGTCTTGGAAACCATGATGCCTATACTGCTGAGAAGTTTCTCAACAACTGATGTACTCGGAGACAGAGTGGACACTCACGACAAGAAAATGTCAACTTAAAAACACAAATCCCTTCAAGGATAGATCATGCAACAAACTGGTCAACTGGTGGGCAATATTGTGCAATTGTGACTCTCAGAGGTGAGGGACTGTCAGTTGGATCTCGACATTGCGCAGTCCCAGTTGCTAGTGAGAGGTACTGATGATTGGACCTATATAGAGCGCAGCCCAATATGGATTGCTAAGGATCAGTCTAGTTTGATGCTAGTTGGGACTGCGCATTGCACAATCCCAGTGGGTAAGCCTGGGGACTGTCTCTTGGAACTGTGCAGAGCATAGCTATACCCAGTCACTAGCAGCCTCTGCACAATTCCTGGAGCCAAGGCAGAGCCTTGAGTTCCAAAAATATGCAGTGCATGCCAGGAGAAGCTAGATCTGAGCCAAGGCAACCTAGATCTAACCAAGGGAAACTTGAAAATGAGTAGATCTGAATGAATGAGTGAAGGATGGCATAGATCCGAGTGAATGGTCATGCATGCAATCAAAGCAAGTGCACAAAACAATCAAACGAACGAACAACAAAGCTGGTGGGGAGAGTCGCCGCAACGATGACCGTTAGTGCAAAAACATGGTTATGCATGCGACACTTAAGAAAGGAAATGTAATACTTGAACAACACTTCTACAAGTTAAAAAAAACTAAAACTCTAGTGGTTTTTAAATAAAACATCCATAAAAAAACTCACACAAGCCAAGGAAACAAAAACGACAAAAAAAGTAGCAAAAGACTTGAAAAGCAAAACTTACCCAGAAAAGTTGCACCGATCGTGCCAAAGTTTCTTGATTCCTTTGGAATGCCATAGCTCCAAGATCAAATGTGAAAATGAGCTCTAGCGACATCAGTTAAATAGATTTGATCGATTTAGGGTTTATGATGCACATGCCAAAATTCTAGGAAAAAGCGACAAGTGCGGTAGTTTCTAAAATTTTCTCAAGTGTAACTCCAACTACTAAAATAGATCCTTTTTTTAGAGATGTGTTTTTACCTTTTTGGGAAAGGGTTGCTATGCATGCATGGAGAAATTACACATTTACGGAGGAAATTGGGCAACTTGCCAGCACATGCATTAGGAAATAACTAAGGGAATGCTTCTACGCAATTCCTAGGTTGAGTGGCTCTGGCTGCCTCTCATGCTCTGTGTAATTTCCCAAATGAAGGAAAGATGTCAGCTAGTTCTGCGCATTTATGGAGCTGAAGCTCACTACTGGGTTGATCTGTGCAATTCTTGAGAGCAAGGCTCACTGCTGGGTTGCTCTGCGTAATTCCTGAGAGTAAGGATGACTGCCCTCTAAGATTGTGTAGTTTTCCAAGGAAGTTCAGGAACTGGATCAACCAAGTTATGAGGATTAGCTTGTGGTTAGACAACAAATCAAGTAAGCAGACACAAGATATAAATCGAGAGATAAATTCAAATGAAAATGCAAGTACCTGAGTAGTGCAAGACAAGCTGTTAAAACTTAATTAGGGAGGCTCCAAAATGAAGCAAAGGCAAAATTTTGGAAGGTGGTTGTAGCCGCTACAACACCAACTTAAATACAACCTAAATCTTATTTTTTTAATAATCACCCTAAAAAAATACATACAAAACTTATTGTCCAAACCTTGTTACGTCGAGAGGCGCATTTTATAGCCTAGTATGAAGTAGATGTGTAATTCCTTTCATGTTCAATCTAAGGTTGAAACATGTCACTTATAAAATTAAAATAAAATATTCTAAATTAAAAAAAAAAGTGTTCTATAATAAAAAAATTAAAAAATGAAGGGGGAGGCAGGAGGGGGAGGGGTCATTCTTGGCCCTGATGAAAAAGTAGCATTGCAATTTGTGAGGGGTCTTGGAAGGGTGAAAAATAATCATCTGGATTACTTAACTCTCTAGAAAGGTTTGGAGCTTGTTAGTGAACAAAGAATTACTCGAGTCGTTACCTTTGGTGACTCTATGTTAGCTATTCATCAATTCCCCAAAGCCAAGAAGTTTATTTTTTCTAACTCATCTATAATTCAAAGAATCCAGGACTCAATATCTCAATTTGAGCAAGTGGACTTCTTCCATAGTTATAGAGATTTAAACTCGATAGTTGATGGGATAGAAAAAAAAGGATCTAACATAAGCCAAGGTATTACATAGTTAAACTCAAGGTTGAGTCCTTCTCCAATCCCTTAAATGACCCTTAACCTATTTAGCACTTGGATCCTTAGGGAATGATCTCATTTCTCCTCTCCCCAGGCTATGGTTTTAACAGGTTTATTATGAGGCTCCTGATCGCATGCATTAATGGAATGTCGAGCCCATATTTTCTGGTCAACTCCTCCCTTTTTTCAACCTCTATATTTCATGGCTCTCTCCCGGTGGCACATTCTGGTGAACATGTGGCATCAAACTTTGGCCTTGTCCCTCTATTGAAATCTTATCCATTTAATTCTCTTTGGTCTCGAGTTATGGAATTTTCCTTGGCTGCACTGTCTTCCTCTATGAGCATGATCATGGATTTAATTCCCACATCTTGTGATGGACTCAAGTCATCTCCCTCCTATCTTGGAGAGAAATTCATAAGGATTTGTATTCAATGGTTTCAAAATGTCTCATGCCAAGGTTCGAGGTTCAATTATATATTATGTTTTAGAGGTTGCCTGCTCCCAAATTCTCTCTTCTAGGTTCTTAAAGTTAATGGTTGGAATTATTTCCTCCCAAGTTGTGGTGTTCTGGTCATTTCTTCTCTCCAACCTTTGCCTAGGTTTGGTGGGAAATTCCTTGTGGATTTTTGTGCTTGAAAATCCAAGATCAAGATGGCCAATTGATCTGACTTACATAGTTTTATTAGGGCTTCAGAGCTTATTGAGAAACTTCTAGACTCCACTCAAGCTTTGGCTACCTCTATTACTAACCTCAAAGACATGATCAAGTGTCAGTGGAGGTCATTCTAACCCTTTGTTGAAGCCAAGTTATTGGAGCATCACATCGATATGGAGGACTTTTTGGATAGGCTTAGTGGAGAAATTTATCATCTTAGTGCTTGGGTGGTAGTCTTGGAGGTCTCGACATCTCAAGTGGAAATATTTACGGTTAGTGGCAATGCTACTGGTTCTCATGTGGACAGAAGGAGATCTCGCCGTGTCAAAGACTAGGAAGTCAACAATCATGGCCTGTGGTGATTTCATTACCTCACTTGATGAGGAAAATTTTGACTTGTAGTTTATTCCATCTATCTTTGGCCTTGTAATGTTGGTTTGCAAATTTTGTTTTTTTCTTGGTACTTTCTATAGAGTTTTCAAAAAAACATCTTTTTGGTCTCAAAGGTTTAACCAGTCAGGGATGAAGTAAACATTTTGTTTACTTTATTAAAGGCCTATTTTTTTGTATCAGATTCAAGATGTAAGGGTTCTGGTCCAAATTCCAATCTTTTATTAATATAAAAACCCTTACTCATTTCATTGAATAAAACAAAAACAAAAGAATGAATATACATGTTTTGTTAGTTTTAGTTAAAATCATTCTAAAACATTAATAATCGTGTTTTCAATATTCTCGCTTTGTTCATTGTTAATATTCAAATCCAATATAAAGGAGACACACGTTTAAAAATATATATATAATACACAATACTATTCTTAAGACTATTTTGAAGAAGAAATATCAAGGGTTGACTACACTCATTGATGACCCAAGATGAATTTCTCATGAGCAACCTAGACATCTAAATTTCTAAGGTCTGGAATTAATGGTGAAGTTTATATGGTTAATGCACTAACTAGTGGAGTAATTGTTGTTGGTTTATGTTGGGATGGGGTCCCTTGGGTATATTTTGTTAAAATCTTGTAAGTCTCCATAGTTTGAGGAGCGGAGCATGAGTAGTGCAGATCAAATAGGAGGCAAGGGGTTTTAGGAAGGTCAAAACCCCTTATGTTTTGATATTTTTTTGAGATCGACCCATGGTTTGTGGACCATGATATTGTAATAGTGAAGGATATATAAAGAGATGTGTTAGCAAGTATAAGGAAATCAATCAATCACTTGTTATGATATGATTTTGGGTATGTAATTGTAGTTCTTTCTGTGTTTTGGGCAAAGGGGAAGGCTCCTGCAACTGAGTGCATGGAGACCTTCGTAAGTCCGCAGCTGAGCACACAGGCCCCTGTTGTTGTGTGCGCAGGGTCTGGAAGAAGTTGTAAAGGAAGATTTGAATTAATAGAAAGATATTTGAAACAAAACTTTGTCTATTTTTATGCATTGTGTATTTTTTGTATTTACGCGCAACTGCATGATATTTGTCTGTATTTTATCTTAATTACTCCGCGAAGATCTAGATCAACTATTAGATGTTGTTTTAGCCATGATTAGATAGTTACGCGAAGTTGATACCTTTCTTTAATTGGAAATCATCTAAGTCTCGTGAATAAGGGTTTGCGAAGGTTAGATATGAACTAAAACAGCAGAAAGCACCTTAAACCACATCACATAACCTTTTGGATGCAGAAGCCTAGTTCTAGCATCCTCCAATACTGCCTCGGGTGAGATTGCAACCTATGCTACACGAGTTGTTGCCGAAAGGGTTGATAGTGTAGGGTTTTATTGTTTAGTATAGCTAAATCTAAACCTGGGTCCAAGCCCCCTCAAGCCAACAAATGGTTCCATTGCCAAGATCAGGATCTATCTAAGGGATGTGTGGTGTGGCATAAGTGGATACCAAATAAGAAGGAAATTGAAAAGTGGATAGATTGGAAGCTACATGAGTTTGAAATCCAGGAGAATAGGAATCCATGCCTATCAAAAGAAAAGTGGTTACAAAGGTATATTTACACATAAGTGCATGAAGTTTTCTTTTCATCATTCCCCTGTGAGTTGTAAGAGTGACTCTCCAAATTAGCAAATAGCAAAACTACTCATAACTGCTTGAAAGATCTGATTATAAGGTTGCGAGGGATTTTGATTATTGGATTGATAGTATCTTGAGTGATTTCATCATTGAATTTGCAATAGATACATCTGTGTCTTATAGCAAAGCTGAATGACAATTCTTCAAGGGTCAAAGAGGTAAGTACCTGAAATTGCTAAAAACCTGGATTAAAATGCTTTTGTGCGAAAATAAGGTTATGCCTTTACCTTAATGTTTAAAAGGGGCCCAATTGGAGTTATGCAAAGTGGAAAGCGTTTCAGAGTAGATCAAGATAAATTAGTTGAAACTGAGTACAGTCCCTTATTGGGCGAGTCAAAAAGTGAGGAAGAGCGACATAGCCCTAGTATGCCTAGAGGTGTGTTGCAGACTGTAGATAAAGGTACTTTTGGAATTCAACATCCAACCACTCCACCCTAAACTTTGCCTCCACCTTATACACCTACACCTACACCTCGACCTCCAACTCCACCTTCGTTATTCAGTATGGAAAATAAAATAAAAATTCCTATATTCAAGGGTCAGAGATTAGAGGATCCTGAACAGTTTTGGTTCATCGCAGAAGCTGTGCGGAAAGAAAAAAAAATCAATGATGATGATATAAAGCACTCACCTGGTACATTAGATACATCACGACTCACCCGACTGCTTCATTGGCTAATACGAAGGATGCATTGAACGCAGAATTTACGAAGCCGAAGTCGAAAGCTAAGTGTGTGATTGAGATCAAGGAGATAAATCAAAAGGTTAATGAATCTATGTGGGATATAGATCAATGACTAAAGTGTTTACTAAGTTAGGCTAACCTTTAGACTCGGATGAACAACATAGGGACTAATACTTAGCTTCACTATTACCTCACTTGAGATTACCATTATCCCAGCAGAAGATTGGGTCGCAGGCTGAAGAATTGGAAATTGCGATGAAGCTAAAAGCTTCACTGATCTAGGATACAAATGTAGGATTTCAGTAGATCCAAGCACAACTGGAAAACTTGCATATGGAGTCGCAGGATCTAAAGAAGGGAAAGGAGATTAAGTCAAAGACACATTCTTAGGTTTGGTGCACAAAATGCAAGTTTGAAGGCCATCATAAGGATCAATGCCCTGTATTCTGGGATTATATAGCTACCGGGGGTCCTAACCTACTAAAACCAGAGTCTTCCGCTAGGTCAAGCACTGGTGCAAGTACCTGGGGTAGTATTTTCCAAGTTTCAAGACAACATTCAACCAATAATTACTCCTTATTACAAAAGTTTATACAGTTTCCAAAGCATTTTTTTTGTAACTTTTGTAAATCAGTTGGTCATGACGAGAGGAATTGTTGAAGCTATGAGCTAATGATGGACAAAACTCCACTATATAGGATGCATGTTGAAAACTGCCTGCAAAATGACCAAGGTTCACCTATAGCTCGAGGAGGATTTCAGGGATGGGGAAGAGGAGGAGGAGCTGGAAGAGGTTGGGGCCAGATAATTTGTTGCAACTGCGGAGAACCAGGACACTTTGCACGCGACTCTCAGAATCGAATGCACCCCTCATGTTAGTACTGCCGTCAATTTTATCATGTTATAAAAGATTGCCAAATCCTAATAGCTAAGATGCAAGAGGAGAATACCTAGAAGCCAACACATAATAACCAAATGATGAGATATGAGTTGCGTGAAGATGATCCTAGAGTCAATATATTCATGCGTTGGGGTGTAACCACTGGTGAAGACAAGGTTGAAGGAAAACAACCAGAATCAGAGTGATGGTTATGAAAAGCTAGTGAGAAGAATGTTGGGTTTGATTTACAAAAGGAAAAAGAGACATTCATGGAGGTGAGAAAGAAGTTTATGAGTACGGGTTCTTCTACATCTCAGAACCTGATGTCGATAGCCTCACGAAAAGAAAAACTTGAAGATGCTACTGCAACCCAAGAGTCAGATCCTACAGTGTTGAAATTGTTTTTGCAGACCTGTATGAAGTTACTATGGGATCAAAAGGTAGTAGAGGGACTGCAAGAGCTGATAGATGACTGTGCCAATAAGGATAAGCCATTACCAAGTCAATGTGCAGTCAATAAGGTAAACCAAATCAATAAAAGAACTAGTAGGGAGATGCGGCTGACTGCGTAGATCGAGGATTTCGAAATGGATCAAGTAATCCTCGACTTGGGCTCCAATGCTAATATACTGCCGAAGCAGACATGGGAACATATGGGAAAGCCTAAGTTGTAATGGTCGCCAATTTAGCTGTACATGGCAAATCAATAGAAGATAATTCCAATGGGGCATGTGCAAGGAGTAATCGTAGATATTGAAGGGGCAAGAGTAGTGGCTGATTTCAAAATTATTGAGATCGTTGATGATAGTAATCCATACCCTGCATTTCTTGTGATTGATTTGGCTTTTGATATGAATGAAATCATCAAATTAAAGAAGTGAAGCATGGTATTTGAGAAGAACGAACTTTGAGTAATTGTCCCGTTGGATCCAGCTGAAGGTTCGAGATACATAGAACCAATTTGTGACTATTATTAAGATGATGATATTGAACATATATATAAGTTAATTGTGTGGAATGAAGATTGGATCAATCCTACTACATATGGAAGGATAAGCTGGGAGAAGGACAACTCCTGCTAGTTAGACTCATATGAAGAGTTAGAAAACTGGAAGAATCGGTTGCATGAGGTCTCTATTATGCGATGTAATCGACTTACAAAATTGCTACGCTGTGTATCTAATGGGGTATGTAAGTTACCTATTATGATGGTTTGGGTGACGTGAATATATTTCTTGAACATTTTGAAAGGGATGTACCAGAGGAACATCGGTACCATGCCTTAATTCTAGTGTTAAGACCTATGCTTGCAAGATGGTGGGGTTCACACAGGGATAATTTTGTTGATTGGAAGGAATATTGTCAAATGATGTGATTACGATTTGGCTATGCGAACACTCGACTCGCTGAAAAATACACAGGGAAGGATGACCCATGCGAACATCTAGCATGAGGACTAAGGTGTGGGGTGAAATACCTCAACCTGAGTGGGTGCATATCTTTGTTCATACCCTGGATGTTATCTTGAAGAACTGGTATTTAGAAACAAAGCTGTGACATGGGACCCCTGACTGGGATGAGATGAAAGAAAGTTTCTTTCTCACGTTCGATTTTGAAGATGGGTTCGCATGCATTGATGAAGCATTTTAGGAGATTAAGGCAACAATCTTCCAAACATCCGTCGACACTATCACGTGGGTATAACCTGACTGGAGTAAACATTTTAAACATGCTTTAGAATGTTACAATGTTACAATGGAAGAAGCTGATGAGGATTAGAGGAATATTGATATCCTTGAATCAGAAGGACAATGCAAAGTTGAGGGACCTAGTGTGGAGATCCCTAATATTTCGCAAGCAGTGTGCAAAAAGCAGGTGGACATTGGCTCAAAGACAGAACCGAAATTTGCGAACATTGGTGACTATTGGGATGAAGATATAGTGGATAAGGTAGCTGAATTGCTACATGAATATTAGGACTTATTTCCAACCAAGTTTTCTGACTTGAAGGGGATAGTAGGAGATTTGGGGGTAATGAAGATCAATTTAAAACCTGATGCGAAGCCCGTTAAGCAGCACCCATATCGCTTGAACCCCAATACAAGGAAAAGGTACGAGAGGAACTCGATAAAATGATCATAGCTAGAATAAACGAGCCTGTAGAGGAATCCGAGTGGGTCAGTCCTATGGTGGTTCAAGAGAAGAAAACAAAGGGTGATATCAGGATTTGTGTAGATCTGTGGAAGTTGAACGACACATGTGTCCATGATCCATTCCCTACAATGTTTATAGATGAAGTTCTCGAGAATGTTGGCGGACATGAAGCTTACTCATTTACAGATGGATTCTCTATGGAGGATAGAAGCAAGACTACCTTCGCTGTAGAATGGGGATTGTTCCAATATACAATTATGCCTTTCAGACTCAAAAATTCCCCTGCAATTTTCTCTATGGTGGTTATCGTGAAATTCAAGGAGTTCATTCATAAGTTTTTGGAGGTTTACTTCGATGATTATTTTTAGGTTGGTCAAGAAGCATGTCTCTAGTCTGCGCTTGATGTTGGAAACTTGTAGGAAGTCCATATCTCTCTAAACTTGAAGAAATGCATTTTTTCTGTACCTTACGGAATATTGTTTGGCCACATTGTCTGTAAGAAAGGATTGATGGTAGACCCTGCTAAGATCGTTGCCATTATCAATATGGAGCCCCCTAGGAACATAAAGTAGTTACACGTGACATTGGGTCATACTGGGTATTATAGAAAGTTTATTAAGGCTTATGCACAAATCATTGCGCCCATGGAGAAGCTGTCAAAAAAAGATGTTACGTTTTGTTGGGATGATGATTGTCAGAAGAGCTTGGATACTTTGAAGGAGAAGATGGTTACGATGCCAATCCTATTATTCCTCGATTGGAAGAAGGAATTTCATGTGCATGTGGATGTGTCTTGCATAGTGTTGGGAGCTGTGTTAACACAACCAGGGGTAGGAGATATCGATCGCTCAATTTCCTTCGCCAGTCAAAAATTATCTAAGGCTGAAAGGAACTACTCAACCACAGAGTGCGAAGGTTTGGCCATGGTTTATGCACTACAGAAGTTTAGACATTATCTACTAGGTGTGCACTTTAAGATGTACACAAACCATTTTGCTTTGAAGTACCTGGTTAATAAACCTGTGTTTGGGGGGGGGAGGGGAATCTGTAGGTGGTTTCTCCTTTTTCAAGAATATGATTTTGAAGTCATAGTGAAGCCCAGGAGATTGAATGTTGGACCAGACCACTTGTCGCGGATAAAAAATGGCAAAGAGCCTACAAATATTGAGGAAGGATTACCCGACGCGCAACTCTTTGCTGTTAGGGATGCAAACGATTATTTTGATGACATCATTCAGTTTATATTTACTAACGTAGCTCCTAAAGGTTATATGACACAAGAAAAGAAGGAACTAGTTGTGAGGGTTATTGATTTTTTTGCAATTGCGGGACAACTATATAAGATGGGGTCTGATGAAGCCCTACGCCGAGATGTACCTAAATATCAAAGGCACAATATTCTAGCAGAAGAACATGGTGGTGTCTCCAGGGGACATTATGCAGGTAAGGCTACTGCATAGAAGATCTTATGCGCAGGACTATGGTGGCCAACATTACATAAAGATTCTGAGGAATACTGTAGTGTGTGTCATGTGTGTCAAAGGACTGGGATACCGTCGCGAAGGGATGAACTTCCATTAAATCCACAAGTCACATTACAAGCATTTTATAAGTGCGCGATTGAATTCATTGGACCTATTTAGCCACTAGGGAAAAAGATAGGAAAACTTTATATTATCACTACAATAGAATACTTAACTAGATGGGCCGAGGCACAACCTGTGAATGATTGTAGTGTAGATACTACTGTGAACTTTTTATTTGAGTTTAATTTTTCAAGGTTTGGATGCCAAAAAATTCTGATGAGTGATAGAGGGACACACTTCCAGAATGAGACAATCGCAGATTTAACAGAGGAGTTCCAAATGTACCATCAAAATAGTATGCCATATCACCCCCAAGTGAATGGTACTGTTGAAGCTTTCAATAGATATTGGAGAATACCCTCACAAAGATATGCAACATTAATAAGAATGATTTGGATGTGCACATAGCAGCGGTTCTATGGGCCTATAGGATTACCTGTAATAAATTGACTAGGCAAACCCCTTTTCGACTAGTCTATGGACAAGAAGCAGTAATGCTGATGGAATGCATAGTGCCCAGCCTAAAAATTGCAACACCAATCGACACGACAGAATGCGACATCATGGAGGAACACCTCATGTAGTTTCTAGCATTGGAGGAAGACCACTTTTTGGTTGGATTTCATCAGTAGGTACAAAAACCTAGATAAAAGGCATGGTACGATCGAAACATCAAGCAGTGCACCTTCAAAAAGGGCGATTTGGTACTAATGTATGACAACAAGTTTACCAAATTTCTGAGGAAGTTTCAGATGCATTGGTTGGGACCATATATCATTAAGGACATTTTAGATGGTGGCACTGTTCAACTCGCAAACCTGAATTGGGACATATTTCCAGGTAGGATTAATGGGAGTTGACTGAAGGTTTATAGGGACGATCTTGCCCCTATGAAATGAATACATGGACGTAGGAAAGTCTTAGCACTTCTGGCAGTTGAAAGAAAGCGCAGGACTATAAACTATGCTGCCAAGGAAAAAATTTGTAGAAAAAGGAAGGTTGCGCGATGTGTTGGATGAGCGTGTAGATGGAAACTGTGACAAGGTAGCTGTGCCACAAGGAGGATTTCCATGTAGCTTGCCCAAAAAATGACCCTTGGTACAACTACAATTGATTTGATGGCTATTTTTCTGTTAAAAGGAGCGGGGGAAGTGAATTTTAGGCGCAAATCTGGGAGGATTTGTCGCCAAAATCACATTTATGAGCAAGATATACGAGGGAACAAACAATTTGAATTTGAATTGAGTTATAAATATTGCACCTTGCTCCACATTTGGCCACTTTGTTTCTTGAGAATTTGTTATGTGTTGTTGCAATTCAAGAGCCGAGTGAATTCCTATATGTCTGGTTACCTGAGTTGGGTAGAAGTTGAGTAATAATTCTTGAAGAGGGGTAGGAAATATCATGACTGCAACATTTCCAGTCCCTGCTACAACACTTAGGTCTCCGAGGGCAAAACCTACTACCTTCGCGGTAGGAGAGAAAAAGAAGAAAAAGCCACAACAAGCCGAGGTTTGACAATCAGCACGCAAAATCCCAACAGAGCACAGACAGAAGGGTCGTATGGATAAGAACAAGCAACCTATGGAATCCCAGGACCTAGATGAAGAAGAGATGACAATGGGGATTGAAAATATCAGCGAAGAGGGTGTGAAGCCAATTTCTCAGTTGCCGTTGTATATACCCCCAAGGAAACCAATTACCAAAGTAACTAAGGACCCTGACTCGTTGAAATTCAAGGTATTCATGCCTTTGTTGTCAGAGGAAGTACCTATTAAGGGCAACTTGTTGGCCTTGGTATAATTTTTGAAGATGGAGGATTTGGATTTGGGTGATCATGAGAAATTTCCATAATTATAACCTAGTAAATACTTGAAATTGGTATACTATGAGGAGGGGGCATCACAAGGCTTGAACCGATGAAGTGGGCAACCGGTATTGAGCACGCATGGTTGCTCAACATGTTGTACATCCCAAATTTTAGCCACAACATTATTAATACCATGTGTGTGCGCCAGTTGTTGCCACTGGTTCATGATGGGTGCCTCTAGCTAGGAGGGCCCATCCCAATTGATGATATGCTAGTCCACAAAATCAAAGCTCTACCATATCATGGTGCGAACCCTATAGACACTTTTTTGGGGAAGTCATAGGAGAAAAATCTCGCGGATCAGATGAAGAGTGACTTCAGGTTGGTGAAGAAGCCACGAGGATATGCCATTAGCTCTATATTGGATGAAGCTGTGTGATTTTCTACTCAGATCTTGGAAGGCAAAATAATGAGGAATTGCCTTGCCGATGAGGTACCGGCACCAGTGGTATCTATTTATAAGAATAGCTTCGGCGTAAATCACATGAAAAAGACTTTTGTCGACGCGTTTCGAACCAACTAGTGTGGTTCATTGTCAGGACAAGTTGAAGAAACAGATCTGGCCTAGCATGTTAAATAGACTGAGCAGAGACTCCAACGGCTACATAACGACTATTTTTTATTCTAGGACCCAGGCCCAACTTATATTAATAAATTTAATATTATTATTATTTGTATAATATTCAAATTAATAATATAATACTTTATTTCTAGAAATTAGTAAAATTAGGTACAATGAATAGTATCTTAAGT